>OY856409.1:1966482358-1966759858 GCA_963693085.1 Alisma plantago-aquatica | reverse complement strand
AAAAATACATTAATATACACATTAATGACCAATATGGTGATTAAGGACCAAAGGTTTTACAAAATGAAAATTTAAATGCATAGCATTAATCTAGGCATTAATATTAGCCTATGATCCAAATTTGAGGTCATTTGACCCATGTTCGACCCTCCAAAACGATTTTATAAGATTTGATTAAAGTATAACTATGATTTTAATATGATTTACATTTAATGCATTCAATTCCCTACATTTTGCGAATTAATCACTGTCACACATTACTCGATTTTACAATTCATCTTGAGCGTGCTATCTAATGGCCTTTATTTGATCATCTAAACCCCAACTCCATCCAGCGGTCCCAAACCCATCCCCTACCTCCAGTCGTTACACAGGCCAGAGCTGGTGCCACCGAGGCCACCTCTGTGGATCCGTTCTCCCTCCACGAAGCACCGTTGTTTTCTTCTTCTTTTGCCTACAAGATCGGGAGGTCAACATGAACATGATGATCCATTACTCATCTGCTCCCTCACTCGAACGATGAAACACCCAATCTAGGGCTTCACAGCTTCTCCATCGCCGTTTCACAGAGGAGCCATAGGCTCGCTTCCCTCCTTTAAAAGGGCATGTCGAGAACCCTCAAGCTACACCCAAGCCTCCTCCTCCAATTTCACCTGCTTCTCCCCCAAACTCCCTGACCTAATCCTCCTGCTTCTCCAGTGAGCACTGAGCAAATACCAACCCATCCTCCACCTTTGGCAAAATTGAAGCACCCATGATCATCCACAGAGCATCATCTTCAATTCCTCTCTTCCCCTTTTCTCCGCAAAGACCCCAGCTGTAGGGTCATATAGACGAGTGGCTGCTCTTCATCAGTGCTCATCTCCAGAGCATCACAGTGGCCCCATGGCCACAGAAATTACATTGCTGACTCCGCAAAACCTCAAGGGTCGGTCTCCTACCCACATCTCCTTATTTCCCCAATTGTATTTTGGTTTCCAGCCTCCGAGCTTCTCCTGCTTCCGTCGGGCATGGCATGATGCTCAGGTCATCAGAGTCATCCATCAATGGCTTGTTCCTCTTGAACTGGAGTAGAGAAGCCAACATAGGTCTCAGTTCCATGAAAACGACTACCCTTCTACTATGTTGGCAGAAGCCTGGACCTCCTGGCCGACTGGTTGAGCGCCATGGCATGGGGAGAAGAATCAAGATAACGAAATGACCTTGATGGCCATACTCCTTCAATCGCCCAATTAATCTTGCAAGGGTATTTTTGTAATTTCACGAACGCATTTTTGACATCAATCGCGAGTCTTTTGCTAGACTATATGACACTTCACCCCCGCAAAATTAATCAATCAATTTACATCTCAAGGGCAGTTTGGTCATTTTGCCACCCGCTTGGTCCCTTTTGACCAGAGTTACGCGAGCGTGGACCCGCTACCTGACCAAGCATGATTAGCCCAGGTCATCATGGGCCCGGTATCCGTGCCCTTCCTCTTCGCAAAGCCTTTAGCCCATGTGGCATTTTCCCATTCGTCGATTTTAGAAAATTCATAACTAATTACTCATTTATGCTATGGATTTAGAAAAATGAACCCTATCTAATAAAAATGTTTCCCAATCCTAATTTCCAAGTTTTAAGGAAGGTTTTTCAATAAACTAAAATATCTAATTAAAAATCCCTAAAATGAATAAATGATACATTTTAACTTCAAATTGACTTAATAAATATGTTTTCCTAATTAGAAAAATATATCAAATTGTTTGGCCTAGTTTTCAAATCCAAAATCAAGGTTCTAGGAGATCTAAAAAATTAGGCTTTTCACCCTTAACTCATTACAAAACCCTAATACATGTGTATAAACTTGTATCTAGGACAAAAGTGATATTGGTCACATTTAATTGATGAAAAGTCATTTCTAGGAAAACCCAAGTGAGGTATGTGCATTCTAAACCCTAAATTGGGCATTTTGATATCCAACCCTAATTTTTTTAATGAGGCATTGTCTTAGCCTGTATTCTCTTTATTGCCTTCTTGTGACACCTTTACTTCAATTATTTTAGGGTCTTGGACCCCATTTGCAATGTTTTCAATTTATTAAATCTACTATATAAATTCTTCAAGCATGATGATGAAGATGACTAATTAACTAATGTAGTGTACATGAGTAAAAACCACCCATAGTTTGGGCATGAGCCCTGGGGAATGTGACCACTCTCCCCACTTTTATATATATTGTAGGTGTTTGGGAATGTGACCACTCTCCCTCGCCTATTTGTACTAGTTGAGGTTAGGTAGGTGCCTCAGCCCTATATTAGCTTAATGCAGTCATAGTAAATCATGCATGCTACTTTATTATTATTTAAATTGGTAGAATTCTTATTTATTTACTTGCCTCATAATTTTGACCCTCTTAGCATAGTAGTTCTTTATCATGCAATACTTTTCTTTATGTTTGTCCTTATTCCTTAATTGACACATACATTTTTCTCTCCTCTTGCTCGGTGATCCCAACCACCCAGGTTTAGGATCAAAGTACGCAACAGGAGCATGGTGAACCAGCCTAAGACTAGGAAAAGGAGTCCAACCTTCCCTCATGGATTTACTTGTTAAGTTATTTATTTTTTGGAGACATATTGATGTAGTTGAGTTTCCCTCTACTTAGATCCTTTTTGTATAAAGCATGTACACCCTTATTGGAAAAAATGATTTACTCTTTATTAAATTAAATATAGTCAAAGTTTTAACTTCTACATTATCCAATTGGATTTTGTTTACCATTGTTTTTAGTAGAGAGGTGATTGATCTCACTTCTTTACATAAGGGCAACTATTACCAGTGTTGAATTTTCAAGAATCGGGAAGACCTTTGAGAGGTTGAGGCAAGTTGGGGCTGTGTATTATGCTAGTATGGTAGATCCAACATATGTTGAGCTTTGTTTGATGGAGTTATAGAAGGTGTTTAATATCCTCAACATCCTCGAGGCAGACAAGGTGAAGCATGTCATGTATCTTTTGAAGGGAGTGTTAGCCCTTGGTGGGACATTGAGTGTCATGACCAGTTGGGAGGAGTTCTGACGTGAGTTCGTGAGTCGATACCTTCCACAGACCTACCTGGATGAGAAGATCAACCAGTTTGAGAGGATCCGGTAGGGATCCGTGTCAATCAATGAGTGTGAGGTAAAGTTTATGGAGCTGTTGTGGTTTTGGCCTCATATGAATATTACAGATCAAGATAGGATCAAACATTTTGGAAATGGCTTGAGCATAGAATTGACTACACCAGTGCCAGTTGTGGAGAACCATGAGTGGTTTGCCAAGTTCATAGAGCCAATAAGAAGGATAGAGAGATCCATTATTGAGAAACATGAGACGAGTGCCAAGAAGAGACTGACATAGTATCAGGAGTGGACACTTTGGAGAAGTATCATGTGGTCTCAGACTGTAGTTTTAAAGTGGTGACATTTATTTATGATGGTGTGATGTATATCTTCCAAGGATATAGGAATATTCTTCTGATGTGTCTCATGTCAGCAATGGCGGTAGATAAGACGATGAGGCAAGGTTGTGATGTGTTCTTAGCACATGTAGTAGATACCAAGGCAAGGATTCTGAGTATCCAAGAGACACCAGTCGTCTGTGAGTTTGAGGACATGTTTCGTGATGACTTTCCAAGCATTCCTCCAGTTTGAGATTGATTTTGAGATCAATCTAGTTCTAGGAATGCAACCAATAACACAAACACCATATAGAATGGCACCAGGAAAGATGGCACAGTTAAAGAAATAGTTGTAATAGCTACTTGAGAAAGGCTTTATCATACCGACCATGTCTCCTTGGTGTGCTCTTGTGTTGTTCATGAAGAAGAAAGACAGATCCATGAGGATGTGCATCGATTACAAGCAGATGAACAAAGTGGCAATCAAGAATAGGTATATGTTCCCATATATTGATGATCTATTTAACCAGTTATGAGGAGCTATAGTCTTCTCTAAGATAGACCTGAGATCGGGATATCACTAGTTGCATATCAAGGCAGATGACATACCAAAGTCAACTTTTAGGACAAGGTATGGTCACTATGAATTCATGGTTATGCCGTTTGGGCTAACCAATGCACTGACATCGTTCATGAACTTGATGAATAGGATGTTTTGTCTGTATTTGGACCACTTTGTGGTGGTGTTTATAGATAATATCTTGATATACTCCAAATATAGTCAACAACATGAACAACATCTGCATTAGGCGTTGACCTTGTTGAGACAACATGAGTTGTACGCTAAGTACAACAAGTGTGAGTTTTGGCTAAAGGAGGTGTCTTTCCTAGGGCATGTGATATCCACTGAGGGTGTTTGTGTGGACCCAAAGAAGGTTGAGTTTGTGATGGAGTGGGAGAAACTGAAGACACCAATAGAGGTGTGCAATTTTTTGATTTTGACATGCTATTACAGGAGGTTCATCAAAAACTTTAGTGCAGTAGCATTACCCCTAATGAAGTTAACAAGGAAAGATGTGTCTTTCATCTGGGATGACAAGTGTCAACACGCTTTCTAGTTGTTGAAGGAGAAGATGACTAGTACGACAATGTTGGTTCTTCCTGAGCAGGTAAAAGGCTATATTGCCTTTTGTGATGCTTCGAGGAATGGTGTGGGTTGTGTGTTGATGTAGGATAAGAATGTGATCTCTTTTGCTTTGTGACAGTTGAAGAAGCATGAGGAGAACTATCCCACCCATGATCTAGAGCTAGTTGTAGTGGTGCATGCCTTGAAGATCTAGAGACACTATCTTTATGGTGAGAAGTGTCAGATCTTCACAGATCACATGAACTTGAAGTACATCTTCCCACAACAAGAGTGTAATATGAGACAACAACGTTGGATGGAGTAAATCAAGGACTGTGATTGCAACATAGATTACCATCTAGGAAAGGCAAATGTGGTGGCATACACCTTGAGTAAGATGTCTTCATCGTCATCTTCTATAGATAAAGCATAGTTGTACTCCTTGGTGTGTCATAAGAGAGACATGTTGGTCTCCTCGCATCGAATGAATATGAAGTTGGAAGTCTCCTTGTTAGTAGGATTGTTGAAATAGTTACAGGTGAAGCCTAGGTTGAGGCAACATATCAGAGACACACAATAGAGTGATACTGTGATACAACAAATATGATCAAAGTTTAACATCAAGAAGCATGATGGCTTCCATGAGTCTGAGGATGGGACAGTGTGTTACCACAATAGAGTTGTAGTTCCTGCTGTTGACAATATGAGGAAGATGGTTTTGGAAGAGGCTCACTCTTTGATGTATGCTATACACCCAAGTAGCACCAAGATGTACCATAACCTTAAAGATTTGTATTGGTGTCCTGGTTTGAAGCATGATGTGGCAGAGTTTGTCGCCTAGTGTCCTGTGTGTCATCAGTTTAAAGCAGAGCATCACAAGCCTGTAGGGACGTTGCAAACGTTGCCTATAGCACAGTGGAAATGGTATCATGTTACGATGGACTTTGTGTTTGGTCTCCTGAGGATGGTCAAAGGTCATGACTCCATATGGGTGATAGTTGATTGGTCGACAAAGACAACACACTTTTTGCTAGTGAAGATGACATACACAACACAGAAGCTTGCACATATATATGTCGATGAGATAGTACATTTGCATGGCATCCCGACTACCATCGTGTCAGATAGAGGTCCTCAGTTTACCATTCTCTTTTGGGAACACTTGCACACAGATACATATACACATTTGAGATTGAGCACTATGTTTCACCCATATACAGACAGATAGTCTAAGAGGATAATACAAACTTTGGAGGACTTACTGAGAGCTTGTGTCTTATAGTTTTTGGGCAGTTGGTACATGCACCCCAGTCTGATAGAGTTTGCCTATAATAACAGTTATCATAGGAGAATTTATATGGCACCTTATGAAGCTTTGTATGGGAGAAGTTTTAGGTCTCCGTTGTGTTGGTAAGAGAGTGGTGAATATCAACTTCTAGGTCCTGAGCTTGTGTAGCAAACAATAGAGAAAATAAAGATGATACATCAATAGTTGAAGGCAGCCCAAGACAAGCAGAATTCATATGCAGATAACTGTTGCAGACCCTTGGAGTTCCAAGTGGGAGACAGAGTGTATATCAAGGTCTCTCCTTGGAAAGGTGTTTTGAGGTTTGAGAAGAAGGGTAAGTTGGCTCCCAGATATATGGTACCTTACCTTGTGGTGGCACGTGTTGGTAAGGTGACATATAAGTTGGAGTTTCCACATGAGTTGCATAGGTTGCATCCAGTGTTCCATGTGTCGATGCTGAGGAAGTGCCATCCTGTCACTGAGTTGGTTTTGCATCATGTAGAGGTTGAGCTTGATGAGGATGTATCCTATGTGGAAGGTCATGTGTTGATTCTGGACAGGAGGATCAAGAAGTTGAAGAAGAAGGATATCATTTTGGTTAAGGTTTTGCGGCATCACCATGGCATAGAGGAAGCCACGTGAGAGCTTGAGGAAGAGATATGTAGAAAGTACCTATCTCTTTTTGCGTAGGATTTTGGGGGCAAAATCCTTGTTAGGGGTTTATGGTTGTAAGGCCCCTGATCTATCTTAATGCTTGAGTATGCTTGTTTTGTTTAATAAGATTATTAGTACCTTGATATAATCCTTTGAGATGCTTATCTAACACGTGATAATCTTATGTTTTCAGTTTGGTCTTGTTCTGATGACGTCTGAGATTTGTATGCTTGTTTTGGACCAAGTTGTAATTTACCCATGTTGAGGGGTTATCTTGCAATTAGTCACATGTTGAGTGTGCCCTTAGTTATTTAGCATCATGGGAGATAGAATGATGCTATGGGCCACCTTGTTGGACCTTGGTTGATGAGGTGGCATCATGTGGCGATGCTAAGTTTTTCTAGGGTTTTGACCTTGGTGATGTGTACCGGACTTGGGCTCATGTGGAGTGTGTTGCGACTGCAACAACTCACTTGGAGGAGTGTTGCAATCGAAACACTTGCCCCGGTTGATGCTTGTTTTGACCATGGAGGTCCTGGTGTGGTTTGGTCAAGATGGTTGGCCTTCTTGTGATGTGTTTCGACCCTGATGGTTTGGTGACCATTTGTTGTGGTCGAGACAAGGTACCTTGATGTTTGTTTCTACCTCTAGGGTGGTGGTGACCCATGTGGTGGAAACCCCACCCATGTTTTATCACCATATTTTGCCTGCATATGTTTAGTGGTTTCATGGATGTTTTCTTGATGGACAAGTGTCCCTTTGGTGCTCTCTTGTGTTGACACCTCACACATACCTTACTTCCATCCTCCTTTGAGTATATAACCCCATTGTCCTTCATGCAAGTGATCTTTTAGGCCCTCCTTCTTCTCCCCTCTCTTGTGTTTGGAATAGGATCTTTGAGGAGAAAGAAGTACTCAACCTTACATGTGGTGCTTTAGAGCTTGATCACCTTCCTTATGGTGATTCTTAGTGGCTTCTCTTCTTGGTAAGTGGTTCTACCTTCTTGATCACCTTTTTCCTTTGGAACCCTACCTTCCATATTCTCCTTCTTAGCCATTAGACCATGTTTTGGCATGGTGTCTACCTTGAAGGTATTCTTCTCACAAAGGTCATAGACTATGTTTTGACATGGTGGTACCCAAGTGAAAAGGAGCTCTCTTCTTTATTATTTATTTTTGGTTTGGTTTATGGTTTTTCACCCTCTTTCTTGAACATTCTTTTAACCATGGTGTTCTTCTCGTTTGAGGTGACCTTGTGGCCGAAGTGTTGTTGGATTATCTTCTTCTCTCTTGTAGCCTTTGATCTTGGATCTTGGATCTCTACATAAGGTGGGTTATATAACTCTCTACCTTCTTCTATTACTTGCGCCATAATATTTCTTGCATGTTACTATTTTGATCTATAAACTTGATGCTAATGTGTTAGATGAGGTATCATGGTCTAAGGTTTAAGACTTTGTAGTATTCTCATTAAATTGCTCTCTTTCTTAAACCCTAAGTTTCTTGTACCCAATTTGTTATGTGATGGTTGAGGTGATTTTGATACATGCATCTTGATCCTTGTTTGTGTCATTATGGAATGGTTCGGCCCTCATGTTTTTCTTGAGGTTTTGATCAGTTTTTCTTGAGGTTTTGATCAAATTTTCTTGAGGTTTCTTGGTCTTTTTTGTCCTTCTTTGGTTTCTTTATGGGTTATGTTGGAGACCGAACTTCAAGGTTTTGATGTTCTTTTTGCATGGAGTTTTCCATCTTGTTGTTGATGGTTTTTCCTTGATGTTAATCTTTGTTTTGAACGAGGTACCTTCTATTTTCGAGATGGTGAAGTGATGTTGGGGTAGCTTGACCTTAATGGTAACTACACTCCCTTTTCTCTTATGGTTGCTATATATCATATGTTGTTGCAGTCGTGACACTTAGGGTTGATACACATTCTCTTGTGTTGGTTGTGACACTTGCTTTGATGGCTCTTATTTCGGTCAAGACACATGTTTATTCATGGTCGAAACACATGCTTTTGTGGTGGATGAGACACATGGTTGGATTGTGGTCATGACACCTACTTTGAGAGTGGTCGTCACATGTGTTGGATGGATGGTCAATACACTCACAAGGGTACATGGTCTCTACACATGTGGGACATTGTAGAGTTGTTATACATGTACATGTAAATGTTGTATGATACCTAATGTTGTTTAGATAGTTGATTAACCAAGTTAATGATGATGTTCTAACCGTAGTATGCTCCAAGAAAGTGTGAGCTGATGAGACTAGGGTTTGGTGATTGAATAATGTTATGAAACTCTAATCGGCTATGTGTTTGAAACCCTAACCCTAATCCTAGGGTATGTTATACTTGTTGCGTTCGTTGGATGAATGACTTTTGATTACTATTTATCTCTCCTACTTGTGTGATTCTAACCTTGCAGGTTGAATGAATGTCATAACTTGTGTATGCTATGGTGGTGATCATATGACACAGGGTGATGGCTATGAGCCTTGATGGGACATGATGAGATCATATTGATGTGATGGGTACTATGACCTGGTGAAGGCTTAATGCCTATTGTGAGGTGATATCCTCTAGTGATATGATCGAGGGATTAATATCCCACTGTGATGTGACATTGGTGATAGCCTTGTATGGATGTGTGACATTGGTGATTACCTTATGAATGGTAGTGCTATAAGTATCACGTGATGATGACGTGACTAGTTCACACCTTTTATGTTTTATATCTTTTGGAGTTGTACTATTCCCTTATTGTTGTAGAGTTTGTTTTGGGTTTGTACATTGTAACTTGATTGATGCTAAAAGATACTCAATTGGCTTAACTAATCAAGTGGAAACCTAATCATGTAGGTGCCATGTGCCATATATCCATTCTAGTGTCAGTTTTTATTATTGGATGGTGAAATGAGTCATTCCTACAGGAAACTCGGAGCGCATATTTGTGAATATACAGGGGTTCAAGTTGAGTATCTCCTTACGTCCACAATTACATGTTGTATGAGACGGCCATGCGTGAGCTGTTCTCCTTGTGGTATGTGATAGGCACCAGTTTATCTACATGTGATGCCTCTTTTTAGAATGGCCATGTGTGAGCTTGTTCTTCTAGCATCGTTTCCTGTACTAAGGAAGGCTAGGTGTTTTTATATGGATGGCCAGCGTGAGCCAATCCTTCAGCTAGACTATATGTCGCTGTTTGCAATTAACTATTATGTCTCTATGGTGTTTCTCTTATATTGACCATGAGGACTTAGAGAGGTTATGGATTTCGGCTCTTCCATTGACCTTGTATGGAACCAATTTCAACTTCACAGTGGTTGGTTAAATTTGAGTGGTACGACTCAAATCCTCAAGGAAAAATAAAATACATAATACAATCATGTAGTATAATTGCTTAGGGTCATATGCTTCACATTGGATGACCACTTTGCCTGATCTTTATACTGATTTCTTAAATTATAATGTGGCAATAGAAATCAAATGTTATACATGTTCTTCATATTCCTTCTTAAAGTATTAGTTGTTCTATTGTTCAGTGATAACTGCCTAGTTTGTTTAATATGCATATCATTATTATACATATGATTTAGCTAAATTTGCTCAACCTGTTAAGTATGTTATCTACCTATTCTATTAATAGACATTGGCAGAGAGTTATATCACTTGCTGGGATGTTTGGTCTCTTCCCATGGGTTTTCACATATTTTAGCTGGTCATGCACAAAGAGGTAGAGGTTGTGTTGTTGAGGCTGAGCAGCAAGAGGAGCAGTAGATGATTAAAGGTTGGATAATCTACTTGTGTTTTGTAGTAGAGTCCTATGTGTCATCCCTGTTCTCTCGGGTCGATACACATGCTCTTGTGTTGGTTGTGACACTTGCTTTGATGGCTCTTGTTTCGGTCAAGACACATGTTTATTCATGGTCAAAACACATGCTTTTATGGACGAGACACATGGTTGGCTTGTGATCGGGACACCTACTTTGAGAGTGGTCGTCACACGTGTTGGATGGATGGTCAATACACTTACAAGGGTACATGGTCTCTACACATGTGGGACATTGTAGAGTTGTTACACATGTACATGTAAATGTTATATGATACCTAATGTTGTTTAGATAGTTGATTAACCAAGTTAATGATGATGTTCTAACCGTAGTATGCTCCAAGAAAGTGTGAGGTGATGAGACTAGGGTTTGGTGATTGAATAATGGAAAGTGTGAGGTGATGAGACTAGGGTTTGGTGATTGAATAATGCTATGAAACTCTAATCGGCTATGTGTTTGAAACCCTAACCCTAATCCTAGGGTATGTTATACTTGTTGCTTTCGTTGGATAAATGACTTTTGATTACTTTTTATCTCTCCTACTTGTGTGATTCTTGTTGGTATGTATGCCCATAGATTAAGTTATGTGATTATTGTAATGGGATACTTTGTAAATGATTTGAATAATAATAAAGGCAATTTTTGATCTATATGTTTTAACTGTTTCTGAGATGATAGTGTAACATGATAGATGTCTAAAGAATTGTTTTACTCGATGACGTATGCTTTTGGGTTGAGGACCTAAATGATGAGATCATACGGATGTTAAGAGTATACTTTCTTGTTCAGTCCCTAGTCGGTTGTTATTGTGGAAATAATTATAGACATCAATAACACTAAAGACTAGATTGTGTGTTGGTTGATGGCAGAATCTCATTAGTCATGATATAGTGATATCTAACCAAGCACATAGGTACTTGTTAGAGAACAAGTGTACCAGACAGACCCACCGTGAGAGTGACATATGGAACCATGATTTGGTAGTCACAGTCAGCTCTCGCAGTGATTGTGGTGAGTGTGATTCTTCGACTTGAAATCACTACACTCAACACATGTCGTTGGGTACACTTTGACATCATCAAATGCAGTCCTGAAACATGGGTTGTTATAAAGGTGATGATTGGGTGACTTTGACACATGAGGCTTTTGAGGGGTGAGTGATAGATATGAGATTTGTCCCTCCTAAGGGAGTTTGATGTCCATGGCCACTTGATGAGTAGGATTGAGAAAGGCATGCACATGCATATGTGAATCAATATGTGATATTGATGTCACACACATCTCACCCAGTATGCTATGAGATCAAGGAAATGGATGAACGTTGAAAGCATGATTGTACCATGCCTTGAGTTCATTCAGGACATTAGTGATAAAGGAATTATACACTCATTGTAACACCATTCACAAATTGTTCGATTGAAAGTTGTTCTCCAACTTTCTATTTCACTTGGGTAGCACTGATGTGTGACTAGGCACCGCTCTTTGCTTGTGAAGTCATAAGTGTTCTGGACTTTCACTACCAACGTGAAATGGACCTGCAGGGTCACACACACTAGGACATGTTCCTAGAAGAGGAGTTTCTCCATAAATCATGCTTGGATTGATTACTAAAAGAGTTTAGTAGTTCAATTAAACACCCAATCAATTGATAGCTCAAACTCATAGTGTTCAAGGTGTTGGATCAGATGATTAGAGTATCAGATTGATTGAAATTGCAATTGACTGATCTGCTGCCCCAACCGAACGACTCATAGAGATGAACCGATCGGCTCAGGTTGGTGAGCCGACTGGCTCAAGTCAACGAACTGATCGGTTCACATTGTTGAACTGGTCGGGTGACCAACCGAGTTTGTTTCACTTGTTCAAATTCGATTTGGACAAGGACTAATAGTTGATTAGTTGGAAACAAACATGGAAAGTAAATTTGAGTTGGACCAGGACCACAAACTGATCGGCTCATGCTTGAACCGATCAGCTCAAGGGCCCAGACGATCGGTTCAACTGGCACAGTTTGTTAGATTTTGTGGAAAATCTCAAACCCTTCTACTCCTGCTTTAATCTCACATTGCCCGGGGTAGAGAACCTTGTCCCATGACCCTCCTATATATATAGGGGTATTGGGGTCTTCTCAAGGAAAATGCAGAACACCTGTTGCTCTGCAAAGTTGTCGTTCTCTCTGGTTGTGGTAATCAGGAGAGCCCGAGCAAGTGATACCCGACAAGGGAGGCACAACAAGGGAAAGACAACTACAGAAAAGTAACTGGTGGCAGGAGAGTGTGTCAGTGACTAGTACGCCGACAGGAGGATACAACTCCTTCTGGTGCCTTATGAGACAAGGCGACCGGAGTTCCAGGCAGTCCATGTGGATGACTGCAGAGGTGGGAGACTTCTGCCTCTCAGAGGACAACTGTCAATCCCGACAGTCCCGGTGACCAGGAGCTGCACAGACACCGTCTAAGACCGGAGGTGAAGACTGCACAAACCGCGAGATAATGTCGTCGAGCAATCCTAGGGACAAGGTATGTCTCTACAAACCATCCTTCCTATTGTATAGACATTGACATGATTCCTTTATACTGGGTTTGGGGAGAAAATTTTTGTTTCCGCTGCCTTCTCTGCCTCCCCTAAAACCCAACAGTGGTATCAGAGCCATGTCAACTGCTATATACTTTAGGGTTATCGATGTGATTGATTTTGGTTTATCACCTTTATTTATTGCATACGATGCGAATAAAATTGGCTTTATGCATGTCCAATCCTAAATCCACAAATCCCAAAATACATATATGATATGTAATATGAATGCACTCGATACACGTCGCCCTTAGACAAGTTTAGTGGTGGATGTATAGCATGGTTATGGACAATAAACCCTATGTATGTGTGCTTGGTTGAATGTGGTTGCTTGCATCTCGATCTGCGCACCGATTCCCTACCTCCTTTTCTTGATGTAACTCAAGATAACTCGAGATTTCTTTCCTACCTTTGCTCCCCACGAATGTAACTCAGGGTTTCTCAATTAAAATGTAAATAAGATAGAACTTTTATTTCTTATTATGTCGAAGAACAGCAGACAACCTGACGATGACTGGGACGATCGGTTCAAGGCACGAACTGATCGGTTAGCGTTCCAGATGACCGATTCGAGGAGTGAGATGAGCGGGTGGCGGCCATGTGGAGATACACAATGATCAGGTGAACTAATCAGTTGGAGGAGCCAATCGATCGGCTGGTGGCACCCAACCAACCAGCCTGATGGCGAGCCGATCAATCATGGAGATGAGTTGATCAAACCCATAACGGCAAAGTGCAGAGTTTATCTTGTACATCTTGCATGTGATGTGGACCTAGATGACCGTGATTCCTCTTGGCTCAAGGAATCACACTAGGATTGCCATAATCATCGCTTTTATCATTTCACATGTTTTCTGTGGGATATAGCATGTATATGATACATACTATATATTGTGGTGATTGGATATGTATATGTACCTATAAAACCAAATCCCTCATTAAATATTAAAGTTTTAGATGCCTTCTGAATGCAACACATGTGAAAAGATTGATCGACCAAGTGTGGTGCATCGTCTATCTCGTGGAAGCGTGAAGGATGGATATGTGGGTCTGCCCTAGCAGGGTGCATATTCATCGTATTTGCTTTGGGTCAAACTTAACAAGGTGACCTAGATAGGATCTAGCACCTTGAGGCATGGAGGTGATCATGGCAAGGAGTTGCATATGACATCTTTCAAGAGTTGCATATGATACAATTAGCAAGAGTTGCCTACCTGGAAGATCTAGGTTGTGGGTGACAGCCCTAGCTGGTCCATGACTGAGAGGATTTCAGGATCTTGACCCATTAGAAGATTGTGCGCTGCAATCTTCCGAATTGATGGTGAGGGCTGTCAATTTGAATCAAAATAGTGGGAGTGGTAATTAATCAAAGGCCTAATTAACTATCGTCAAATTTTATTCAAATCAAATCAAATCAAAAGGAGTTTTGACAAATGCAATTTTCTTATGTAGAATGGAAAAAGAATCATTTTTAAAAACAGGCAAATTAATTGAGAATAAATTCCATAACTGGTTAGGGATTGTGAGAAGTGTTCTGCACAATCCAGATATACCAATAGTCTTTGAATCCACTCTATGTATGTTTAATGCATTGTTTGAGACAAATAAGAAGATGGATAATTCATTGATAAAGATCACTGGAACAAAATCCAAGGATAAAGGTGAGGGAGAAAAGGGTTCTCTCACCAAACCAACATCAAAGTCTTATGCGCTCAAAACATGGAGAGGATGGAAGGAATGATGGAAGAAGAAGTAAAAGATAGAGATCTCTACTTTTGGTGTATACGTGATAGAGATTAACTTTACTAGTTCTTTGTCATGGGTACTTGATACCGGATGTGGATCTTACATTTGTTCAAATGTGAAGGATCTTAAGAGAAGTAGGCCTTTAGGGAAAGGTGAGGTTGAACCACGTGTTGCCAATGGGGCAAGGGTTGCCGCCAGTGCCGTAGGAACCTATGAGTTAACTCTGCCTAGTGGGTTAATAATAGAGTTGAAGAACTGCTATTATGTACCTGCCATAAATAGGAATATCATTTCTGTTTCTTGTTTGGTCAATGATGGTTTTAAATTTCTCATTAAGAATGGAAAATGTTCCATTTCAAAAGATGGGATCCTTTATGGCAGTGCCCCAATGTCTTATGGTCTATACTTGATAGATCTAGAGACAAGTGTATACAACGTAAACACCAAAAGGCAAAAACTCAAAAACTCAAATAAAACATATCTTTGATATTGTCATCTAGGGCACATAAATGAGAAGCGCATCTCTAGACTCCATAAAGATGGTTATCTAGACTCTTTTGATTATGAATCAATAGAGACATGTGAATCTTATTTGTTGGGCAAGATGGCAAAGACTCCCTTTTCAGGTAAAGGTGAGAGAGCTAGTGATCTATTAGGACTCATACATACTGATGTATGTGGGCCTTTTAGAACTAATGCCAGAGGTGGGTATCATTACTTCATTACCTTCACTAATGACTTCAATAGGTATGGTTATGTGTACCTAACGAAACATAAGTCAGAAACCCTTGAAAGGTTCAAGGATTTCATGAATGAAGTACAGAACTAACTTGGTAAAAGTGTTAAAGAACTTCGATCCGATCGAGGTGGAGAATACTTAAGCCAAGAGTTTGAGGACCTTCTGCGAGCCCGTGGTATAGTATCACAATGGACTCCGCCTGGAACACCACAGCATAATAGTGTGTCTGAAAGAAGGGATCACATGTTACTTGATATGGTGCGATCAATGATGAGTTTTGTTGAACTTCCGATTTCCTTCTGGGGTTATGCTCTTGACACTGCCGCATTTACACTTAACCGAGTACCATTTAAATCAGTTCAAAAGATACCATATGAGATATGGCACGGGAAGCGTCCCGATTTGTCTTTTATTAAGATTTGGGGTTGTGAGGCTTACGTTAGGAAAATGTTTCCTGATAAGCTTGGACCCAAGTCTGATAAATGTTATTTTGTTGGATACCCCAAGGAAACGAGGGGATATTATTTATACCACCCTACTGACAATAAAGTGTTTGTTGCTAGGACAGCTGTGTTCCTAGAAAAGGAATTTATTTCTAAAAGAAAAAGTGGGAGGAAAATAGAGCTTGAAGAGGTTCAAGCCCAATAAGAAAACATTGAACCAATAGATGTGCAAGAGGAACATAGAGATTCACAAGGTGTTGTGGAATCTCAGTCTCCTCAAATAACACAAGGACCTCATAGATCTAGTAGGACACGCCTTGAACCTGAGAGGTTTGGATACCTTGTGACTCAAGAAGGCGGTGAGTTGATCATAGACGATGATCTGTGTCGATTCCAGCCCTATTTCTTTTTGTAACAGTTTTTTTTTGTTTTTCTAACGAATGGGCTTGTTCTTCTATTTTTCTTTTCAAGAAGTATAAGGTTTTTCCACTTTCTCTCTCTAAAAAAAAAAGAAATTTACTGAACTTTTTGAATTAATCTTTCATTGATGTATTATTTCATCAAGGTTCCAATTTTGATGTTATTTTCTTGTTCCTAAATGGGCCCTTTCAATTTTTTAGGTTCACGTTCTACTCTGGGTAAAGATCCGCCCGATTCCTATTTGCACATATAGGACAAATGAATCAGTACCACTCGCTTTTTTTGCTAAGACTTCATTTTTTTCAACCCGTTTCATATCTTCCGCCAAATTATTCTATATATTATTTAGTACTACTTCATCTATATATTATTTAGTACTACTTCATGGATTGGAAGTTTGAGATAACTTAATTCTTACGGTAGAAAAATCATTTATGATACAAGTGGTAATTGTATACATATTACCAATTTGGTATTTTCTGAACGGAGCCTGGATACTTTATTTTATTGTGGCAAGTCAACCATAAATTCTTCTAATTTCAATTATTTATCCTAAAAATAAATTGATATGACTGTACTTCGCGCTTTGAATTATTGATGGTTCAATCAATCTTTCTTGGGCGAAACATAATATATCTCGATCGGGGGGGAGAATGGGGGAATACCATATGACCCAATATGTCTGACAAGTCACACTATACGTCAACCCAAACATCATCTTCCTCTCCAGGACTCCAAAAAGGTACGTTTGGAACACCAATGGGCATTAAATTAAAGAAAAAAAATTAAGTACTATATTTTACTTTGATTTGGAAACGTAATGTAATAATGAATTAATTGTTTTCATAATTTGGATTTTCCTTCTGTTTATCCTATTTTATATAGGATATAGATTTTATACATAGATTATCAGATAAAGTAAGACAAAATGTATAAAATAATTCTTACGAATGGATTGTTTGAACGATGAACAAGTATTTATACACTCGTTCAAAAAAAAATCAGACCAATCCCCCATTGTGTATTGCTACTTATCGGGTATAGAATAGATCTGCTTCTATTTGTTCCTACGAACGGAATTCCTATGTTATTTTGAATGGAACGGAATAAATATTAACCCTTGCTCATAGATAATCTACTGAAAAGGGTTAGGTACTATCATATATACATATATATGTTTAGTTTTTTCCAATGCGATAAAGTTACATAGTGTCCATTTATCTTTGATAAAGAGGTATTTCCATGGGTTTGCCTTAGTATCGTGTTCATACCGTCATTTTGAATGATCTCGGTCGCTTACTTACTGTCCATATAATGCATACATCTTTAGTTGCTGGTTGGGTCGGTTCGATGGCTCTATATGAATTAGCGGTTTTTGATCCTTCTGATCTTGTTCTTGATCCGATGTGGAGACAGGGTATGTTCGTTATACCCTTCATGACTCGTTTAGGAATAACCAATTCATGGGGTGGTTGGAGTATTACAGGAGGGACTATAACGAATCCAGGTATTTGGAGTTATGAAGGTGTGGCAGGGGCACATATTGGGTTTTCTGGCTTGTGCTTTTTGGCAGCTATATGGCATTGGGTATATTGGGACCTAGAAATATTCTCTGATGAACGTACATGAAAACCCTCTTTGGATTTGCCAAAAATCTTTGGAATTCATTTATTTCTCTCAGTGTTAGCTTGCTTTGGTTTTGGTGCATTTCATGTAACAAGCTTGTATGGTCCTGGAATATGGGTATCAGATCCTTATGGGCTAACTGGAAAAGTGCAACATGTAACCCCCGCGTGGGGCGCAGAAGGGTTTGATCCTTTTGTCCCGGGAGGGATAGCTTCTCATCATATTGCAGTAGGTACATTGGGTATATTAGAGGGCCTATTCCATCTTAGTGTCCGTCCGCCTCGACGTTTATACAAAGGATTATGTATGGGAAATATTGAAACCGTACTTTCCAGTAGTATCACCGCTATTTTTTTTGCAGCTTTTGTTGTTGCTGGAACTATGTGGTATGGTTCAACAACAACACCGATCGAATTATTTGGTCCCACTCGTTATCAGTGGGATCAGGGATATTTCCAGCAGGAAATATATCGAAGGGTTGGTGCTGGACTAGCTGAAAATCTGAGTTTATCTGAAGCCTGGTCTAAAATTCCTGAAAAATTAGCTTTTTATGATTACATTGGTAATAATCCGGCAAAAGGGGGATTATTCAGAGCGGGATCAATGGACAACGGAGATGGAATAGCTTTTGGATGGCTAGGACACCCTACCTTTAGAGATAAACAAGGCCGCGAGCTTTTTGTACGCCGTATGCCTACTTTTTTTGAAACATTTCCAGTAGTTTTAGTTGATGGTGACGGAATTGTGAGAGCGGATGTTCCCTTTAGAAGGGCGGAATCCAAGTATAGTGTCAAACAAGTAGGTGTAATTATTGAATTCTATGGTGGTGAACTCAATGGAGTCAGTTATAGTGATCCTGCTACTATGAAAAATACGCTAGACGTGCTCAATTAGGTGAAATTTTTGAATTAGATCGGGCTACTTTGAAATCTGATGGTGTTTTTCATAGTAGTCTAAGGGGTTGGTTTACTTTTGGACATGCTTCGTTTGCTTTGCTTTTCTTTTTTGGACACATTTGGCATGGTGCTAGAACCATCTTCTGGGATGTTTTTTGCTGGTATTGACCCAGATTTAGACGTTCAAGTGGAATTTGGAGCATTCTAAAAAGTTGGGGATCCAACTACAAAGAGACAGACAGCTTGATACAATATTTCTCTTACCTATATTTTCTACTTTAGGTGCCTGGTAAATTTGGAATCAACGTTTTTTATTTGATTCTTTCTTCTTTTTTTAATCTGGTAAATGATCATATACCAAATGAATAGGTGTGGAAGATATAATTGTAAACCGCAATTGAATCTATGGAAGCATTGGTTTATACATTTTTGTTAGTATCTACTTTAGAGATAATTTTTTTCACTATCTTTTTTTGAGAACCACCTAAGGTTTCGACTAAAAAATGAAATGATTTTTCATTATATCAATTAAAGTAACAAGCCTCCCAATAGAATATGGGAGGCTCATTACTTCAATCAACTAGTCCCCGTGTTCCTCGAATGGATCTCTTAGTTGTTCAGAGGGTTGCCCAAAAGCAGTATATAAGGCGTACCCTGTAAAGATTACAAGTAAACCAGATATGGAGATGGCGACTAGGGTTGTTGTTTCCATTATTAAAGAATTTCAAGATCAAGATGGATCTACAACTACAATAAGATCATTTATTTACAACTACAACAAAATAGTATACAAATTCAACACCTATCTAGAGGCTATGGAGGGACCAGATTCTGAGAAATGGCTTGAAGCCATGAGATCCGAGTTGGAATCCATGTACTCCAACAAAGTATGGACTTTGGTGGAACCACTTGAAGGGGTAAAACCCATAGGGTGCAAGTGGGTCTTCAAGAAGAAGATCGACATGGATGGCAATGTGCAAACTTATAAAGGCAGATTGGTTGCGAAGGGTTTCCGACAAGTTCAAGGTGTTGACTATGATGAAACTTTTTCTCCAGTTGCCATGATTAAGTCCATCAGGATCATGCTTGCTATTGCGGCTTACTATGACTATGAGATTTGGAAAATGGATGTTAAAATGACATTCCTTAATGGGAATATAAATGAGTATGTGTACATGACACAACTTGAAGGTTTTGTAGATCCAAAGAATGCCAATAAAGTATGTAAGCTACAAAGGTCAATCTATGGATTGAAGCAAGCATCTCAAAGTTGGAATCTTCGATTTGATGAGGAAGTCAAAGTGTTTGGCTTTATTCAAAATGAAGATGAACCTTGTGTATACAAGAAGGTTAGTGGGAGCATGACCACATTCCTCATATTGTATGTGGATGACATACTATTGATGGGGAATGATGTCACAACCTTAGAGAAGGTAAAGACTTGGCTTGGGAATACTTTCTCAATGAAGGACTTAGGAGAAGCATCCTACATTCTAGGTATTAAGATCTATAGAGATAGATCTAAAAGGCTTCTCAGACTAAGTCAAAGCACGTACATTGACAAAGTGATGAAGCGGTTCAGCATGGAGAACTCAAAGAGAGGCAACACCCCCATGCTACATGGAGTCACCATCTCTAGAGCTCAATGTCCCCAATCTTTTGAAGAGAGGGAGTGTATGAATGGGATCCCGTATGCATCAGCCATCAGATCCATCATGTACGCTATGTTGTGCACACACCCAGATGTCTTGTATGCTCTCAGCATGACAAGCAGGTACCAGTCAGATCCCGGGGATGCTCACTGGATAGCCGTAAAGAACATCCTCAAGTACTTGCGAAGGACTAAGGATCAGTTCCTTGTATATGGCGGCGAGGAAGAACTGGTAGTAAGGGGTTACACCGATGCAAGCTTCCAAACCGACAAAGATGATTACAGATCACAATCAGGATTTGTATTTTTCCTAAATAATGGAGTTGTGAGCTGGAAGAGTTCCAAGCAAGAAACAGTTGTTGATTCTACTATAGAGGCCAAGTATATCACTGCTTCACATGTAGAAAAGGAGGCTGTGTGGATCAGGAAGTTCATCATTGAACTTGGTGTAGTTCCCAGTAGCTGTGATGCAATTGAGCTTCATTATGACAATAATGGAGCTATTGCTCAAGTTAAGGATCCCAGATCACATCAGCGGTCCAAGCACATACTGCGGCGCTTCCATCTCATATGAGAGATCGTACATCAAGGAGATGTGAAGATTTGTAGAGTACCAACTGAAGACAACATAGTTGTTCCACTAACTAAGGCCCTTTCTCAGCAGAAGCATGATGGTCATGCTAGGTCACAAGGATTGAGATTCCTAGGTGACTGGCTCTAAGTGCAAGTGGGAGTCTCTTGGTAGGTATGCCCACATAGCAAGTCATGTAATGATTGTAATGGGATACTTTGTAAATGATTTGAATAATAATAAAGGCAATTTCAAATCTATATGTTTTAACTATTTCTGAGATGATAGTGTGACATGATAGATGTCTAAAGAATTGTTTTACTCGATGACGTATGCTTTTGGGTTGAGGACCTAAACGATGAGATCATACAGATGTTAAGAGTATACTTTCTTATTCAGTCCCTAGTCGGTTGTTATTGTGGAAATAACCATAGACATCAATAACACTAAAGACTAAATTGTGTGTTGGTTGATGACATAATCTCATTAGTCATGATATAGTGATATCAAACCAAGCACATAGGTACTTGTTAGAGAACAAGTGTACCGGACAGACCCACCATGAGAGTGACACGTGGAACCATGATTTGGTAGTCACAGTCAGCTCTCACAGTGATGGTGGTGAGTGTGATTCTTCGACTTGAAATCACTACACTCAACACATGAAGTTGGGTACACTTTGACATCATCAAACGCAGTCCTAAAACATGGGTTGTTATAAAGGTGATGATTGGGTGACTTTGACACATGGGGCTTTTGAGGGGTGAGTGATAGATATGGGATTTGTCCCTCCTAAGGGAGTTTGATGTCCATGGTCACTTGATGAGTAGGATTGAGAAAGGCATGCGCATGCATGTGTGAATCAATATGTGATATTGATGTCACACACATCTCACCCAGTCTGCTCTGAGATCAAGGAAATGGATGAACGTTGAAAGGATGACTACACCATGCCTTGAGTTCATTCAGGACATTAGTGATAAAGGAATTATACATTCATTGTAACACCATTCACGGATTGTAGGATTGAAAGTTGTTCTCCAACTTTCTATTTCACTTAGGTAGCACTGATGTGTGACTAGGCACCACTCTTTTCTTGTGAAGTCATAAGTGTTATGGACTTTCACTGCCAATGTGAAATGGACCTGCAGGGTCACACACACACTAGGACATGTTCCTAGAAGAGGAGTTTCTCCATAAATCTTGTTTGGATTGATTACTAAAGGAGTTTAGTCGTTCAATTAAACACCCAATCTATTGATAGCTCAAAATCATAGTGTTCAAGGTGTTGGATCAGATGATTAGAGTATTGGATTGATTGAAACTACAATTGACTGATCTGCTGCCCCAACTGATCGGCTCATAGAGATGAACCGATCGGCTCAGGCTGGTGAGCCGATCGGCTCAGGTCAATGAACCAATCAGTTCACATTGTTGAACTGTTCGGGTGACCAACCGAGTTTGTTTCACTTGTTCAAATTCGATTTGGACAAGGACTAATAGTTGATTAGTTGGAAACAAACATGGAAAGTCAATTTGAGTTGGACCAAGACCACGAACCGATCGGCTCAAGGGCCCAGATGATTGGTTCAGGGCTGAACCGATTGGTTCAACTGGCGCAGTTTGTCAGATTTTGTGGAAAATCTCGAACCCTTCTACTCCTGCTTTAATCTCGCATTGTCTGGGGTAGAAAACCTTGTCCCATGACCCTCCTATATATATAGGGGTATTGGGGGCTTCTCAAGGAAAACGTAGAACACCAGTTGCTCTGCAAAGTTGTCATTCTCTCTGGTTGTGGTAACTAGGAGAGCCTGAGCAAGTGCTACCCGACAAGGGAGGCACATCAAGGGAAAGACAACTGCAGAAAAGTGACTGGTGGCAGGAGAGTGTGTCAGTGACTAGTACACCGATAGGAGGGTACGACTCCTTCCGGTGCCTTGTGAGACAAGGCGACCGGAGTTCCAAGCAGTCCGTGTGGACGACTGCAGAGGCGGGAGACTTCTGCCGCTCAGAGGATAGCTGTCAATCCCGACAGTCCCGGTGACCAGGAGCTACACAGACACCGTCTAAGACCATAGGTGAAGACCACACAAGCCGCAAGGTAACATCGCCGAGCAAGCCTCGGGACAAGGTATGTCTCTACAAATCATCCTTCCTATTGTATAGACATTGACGCGATTCCTTTATACTGGGTTTGGGGAGAAATTTTTTGTTTCCACTGCCTTCTCTGCCTCCCCTAAAACCCAACAATTCTAACCTTGAAGGTTGAATGAATGTCATAGCTTATGTATGCTATGGTGGTGATCATATGACACAGGGTGATGGCTATGAGCCTTGATGGGACATGATGAGATCATATTGTTGTGATGGGTACTATGACCTGGTGAAGGCTTAATGCCTATTATGAGGTGATATCCTCTAGTGATGTGATCGAGGGATTAATATCCCACTGTGATGTGACATTGGTGGTAGCCTTGTATGGATGTGTGACATTGGTGATTACCTTGTGAATGGCAGTGCTACAAGTATCACGCGATGATGATGTGACTAGTTCACACCTTTTACGTTTTATATCTTTTAGAGTTGTACTATTCCCTTATTGTTGTAGAGTTTGTTTTGGGTTTGTACATTGTAACTTGATTGATGCTAAAAGATACTCAATTGGCTTAACTAATCAAGTGAAAACCTAATCATGTAGGTGCCATGTGCCATATATCCATTCTAGTGTCAGTTTTTATTGTTGGATGGTGAAATGAGTCATTCCTACGGGAAACTCAGAGCGCATATTTGTGATATATGAGGGTGCAAGTTGAGTATCTCCTTGCGTCCACAATTACATGTTGTGTGAGACGGCCATGCGTGAGCTATTCTCCTTGTGGTATGTGATAGGCACTAGTTTATCTACATGTGATGCCTCTTTTTAGAATGGCCATGTGTGAGCTTGTTCTTCTAGCATCGTTTCCTGTACTAAGGCAGGCTAGATGTTTTTATATGGATGGTCAGCGTGAGCCAATCCTTCAGCTAGACTATATGTCGTTGTTTGTAATTGACTATTATGTCTCAATGATGTTTCTCTTATATTGACCATGAGGACTTGGAGAGGTTGTGGATTTCGGCTCTTCCATTGACCTTGCATGGCACCGATTTCAACTTCGCAATGGTTGGTTGGATTTGAGTGGTACGACTCAAATCCTCAAGGAAAAATAAAATACATAATACAATCATGTAGTATAATTACTTAGGGTCATACGCTTCACATTGGATGACCTCATTGCCTGATCTTTATACTGATTTCTTAAATTATAATGCGGCAATAGAAATCAACTGTTATACATGTTATTCATATTCCTTCTTAAAGTATTAGTTGTTCTACTACTCAGTGATAACTGCCTGGTTTGTTTAATATGCATATCATTATTATACATATGATTTAGCTAAATTTGCTCAACCTATTAAGTATGTTGTCTACCTGTGCTATTAATAGACATTGGCAAAGATTTATATCACGCGTTGGGATGTTTGGTCTCTTCCCGTGGGTTTTCACATCTTTTAGGTGGTCATGCACAATGAGGTAGAGGTTGTGTTGTTGAGGCTGAGAAACAAGAGGAGCAGTAGATGATTAAAGGTTGGATAATCTACTTGTGTTTTGTAGTAGAGTCCTATGTGTCATCCCTATTCTCTCAGGTCCTTGGGGGAGTTTTGTAGATGTTGTATATCGAGATGACATTTTGGCTATATGCCTTTGTTATATAGATATGGCATGTATGTATGTGAACATGTTATCATATGTAAAGGTTGTGGCTTGTGAGCCAGTAAACAATGTTGTGTAATAATCTTTTGTCAAGTGTTATATATACAGGCGGTTTTGTGGAATCTGATGTGATATCCTTCCACTTGAGGTGGATATGTGATAACGATTTTAATTTCCTATGTTTTCTGGTAACCTTGTTGATTAGTGTTAATTCCACATTTTGTTTTGAGTGATCTCTCTTTGTGTGGTGTGGGTCGTCACATCAACTATGATAAACTCATATCACCTCAAAATACTTCTCTTATAATAGAGAAAACATGATACAAAATTTGTTTATGACAGTCAAATGGAAGTAATTTCAAGCCTATACCTTCCAAGGAATATGCGTTGATTGGTTTTCACAAGGCAAATACATATATTTTTAGAAATCCAACACCAGTGTTGTGGTACCCTGTTCGAACAAAACGTTATTAATGATGCGGAAGCGATTATTTAGAAGCAGAATTATTGAAAATCACTAAAAATCAAAACTTTTTGTAAAGAGATCCAAAAACTATAAAACTCTTCCATAACGAAACAAGGTAAGTTATTTACAAACTGATCATTCAGTACATCTTTGTATCAACTCATCTCGAGAGTCATAACATCAACTGCCCTGTTAAACTATACATGAGCAGTATACAAAAAACTCGAGGCATTACGCCAAAAATCTCAGATCCATACCAAACCATCTACTGACTTCTAGGACATGAGAGTACAGAGACGACACATAGGACTCTCTATATACAAGACTTGACAGATAGTGTCTCCACCTGAGGATCACTGCTTTCCCTGATGTTGTTGTTGTTGTTGTTGCTCACCCACTGAGGGGTTTCTTCTTCCTCGGCGTCTACCTAAAAAGTTGAATCCCACGGGGGTGAGACAATTGAATATTGTCCCAGCAAGAGTTATAACTCTCCGCCAGAAACATTGTTATTGCAGATAATGGAATAACACTGAGCAGTAATATTATAATTATTCACCAGCAGGAAATTCATTGAATAAACTAAGTAGAGCAGTATTCTATAATTATAACTTGATTGAGTAACAAGTCATTAAATCAATAAGGAATATGAAGAACATGTATATTATTTATCCAACTAGGATATTATAAACAATGTATCATCAATCATTGTTTCTCGTAGTTTAACCTAAGCAATTATGCTATACGGCTGATTACATTTTACAAACATACTTATGCCCTGAGGAGATGAGGTATACCGCTCATACTCCAACCGACCATTATGAAATCGCAATCGGTACCATGCATAGGTCATCAGAAGAGCCGGATTTCTATGACCTCATCATCCTCAGTCAGTGTGAGGAAAAACATGCGGGACATCTCGTGTCTCTGCCATAAAAATAGCTTTCCAGGGTAAACTGGAAACTTCGCTATTAGAGTTATAGTGGCATGCTGTACTATCTTCGCAATCGAGGGATTTCTTGTATCTCACATCGATTCGACATTATCTTCAACATCGGGAAATTAGTGATACATCACCCCAGCATATACATATAATGAAGGATTGAGAGATTAAATGTTCATCTCACATCAATTCCCCCATTAGGACGTAAGGATATTCGCGCCCATAACCCCCACATACTCAAAAGTATGCTCTCCAGGAGTTCCCTTAGGAAAACCTATTTCACCATCATATAGCTTCTGACGATGATGGATCTATGGTCAGGGCTCTACATGATATCATTTCACTTGATTATTTAAGTACATTACAACATTCTTTTAGCATCAGGCATGTTTTCAAACATAAACCATTAAAACAATTGTTATAAAGAAAGATTACTAATTATATTAAGTTCATTTTATGAAAACACTTATTACCAAGTAACATATTGCCATCAAGTCATTTGACAGTATAAACATGATAATAGCAATGCAAATATTTCACATGGCTCATACAGCCTATCAATTTCTTTTGTTACCTCTCTCTAGGCAACATAGCATACCACTGCTTTCAAAGCTTATAAAGTGCTTTCAATGAATATAACATCATAGCTCTTACCTAGCTATGCTTACTATTTCATAAAAAACCTGCATGACTAATACAAATGATAACATGCACATTATTTCTATATCAGTACAATGCACAATAATGTTAGCATCACTATTTCAAGGGTTACACCACTATGCCCTTACTAGGGTTAGGGTTCCCTTCTTAAATCAATTAGGGTTAACCAACCCCTTAACTCAATTAGGAATAATGATTCCTCATTTCATTATCTAATCATAGAGCTTCATGCTATAAAGCATAACCCAGGATTAGGATTTCACACATTTATTCACCTTAATTGGAATTAGGGTTTACTATTCACATTCCTTGATTTAGGGTTTACTATTTCATCATTATGAATTAAGATTACATCATCATCATACATTAGGGATACTTCCATTATTTCCCTCAATTTAGGGTTAAGATCCATTAACCATCATAATTAGGGTTTACATGATCTCATTATGAAGGATCATACTCTAATTAGATATTCATTCATATTGGGAGTCCATTACTTGATTAGCATTCATATAATAAGTCTTTTCTCTCTCATACCCTATTGGATGATATTAGCTTCAGCCTTGATTAGGTTAAGTCAACTCAATCATGAAAGAGAATTGACCTCATGGTTTATATCATTACCATTGTAATCATTAGGGCTTAATTACTTCATGGATTTCAATCACACTATCCCATTAAGGTACAAGTACCATGATCACCTTTGATTACATCATGTATTAATTAACTAATCAATTTGTCCTTTAACCACTTTAAGTACCCAAGGGGTTTAGGTTAATCAACCACCAAATGATCTTGACTAACTCAGACCTCAAACGGTCTTGCATACTTAACCTCCAAACGGTCTAAGACCGTTTGGACCTTCATGCGGTCTTGGTCTACCCTTGAGACCGTTTGATAAAGTAGACCTCCAAGACTGTTTGCTAAAGTTGGGAGGGGTGAAGACCGTTTGCCCAAATTTGACTTTTGAAACCGCATAGACACAATCGGTTTTGAAACCGCATGGACACAATCGATTTTGAAACCGCATGGACACAATCGGTTTGGGATCATTTGGTCCCAAATGGTCTTGAGACCGTTTGGACTCAAACGGTCTTGAGACCGTTTTGTCCAAACCCCATCAAAACCGCAAGGACCAAAAAGGGTCTCAACCACTTTAATTGAATTAGGGTTGCCAATGTTGATCCCCTCAACGATTCAATACTTGTAATCAATCATCAATTTGAACCTATCACCATCATTCAATTGAGTTAATTAGATCAACCTTCAACTGATTTGACTCTCAAATGACCCTCAATTGGTCATCAATTAGGACTTGAATCAATTGGATTAGGGTTTGGAATCGATGACCCTTCAACATCAATCAATGTGAGTCTAATTGATCTGAACCCATTGAACCATCATCCAATTTGGTCATGACCTGACCCCAAACGGTCTTGGGATTGTTTATATGACCTCCAAACGGTCTTAAGACCGTTTGTCCAAGTCAACACCAAAAACCAAGTCAACCAATTAGGGTTTGGTCCATTGAGTTGATCTCCAAATCAGTAATTGAATGTACTTCAACTTAGTACCTTTGGGTCTTCAATTGGTCAACCATACTTAACCCTAGACCTCCAAACGGTCTTGGGTGATCACCAAACGGTCTTGAGACCGTTTGGGTGATCCCCAAATGGTTTTAAAACGGTTTTGGTCACTCAACCCAAACTTCAACCTAATTCAATTATCAAATCAGCAATTAACCCGATTAGGGTTTAGATAGTTGATGGACCTTTAATTGGTGAACCAGTTGGAGTTAATTGATAATTATTGATAGGTGATTAGTCTACATTATTGTCAACAGATCTCCAAATGATCAACGCTTGGTCAAAGCCACCAAACGGTCTTGGACCGTTTGCTCATATGTAGTTTAGGTGAAACCATTTGCAATCAAACGGTTTGAAACCGTTTGCTCCCAAACGGTTTGGGAAACCGTTTGAGCAACATAGGCAAACCGTTTGCTAAAGTGACTTTTAGATATTTGTCTAGGATGATGTCACCTTCGTCTACCTCTATTCAACCAAGAATAGGAGCTGTTCTTCATGGAAATAATAGCAAGAATTCACAAGAGTATCTCAGGAAGAAGATTATCCAACGATTCTTATAGAAAAGAGTGCAATACTAATGCATGAGGTTTAGAGTTATAAAACCCACCTCTAGAACTGATTCAGAGCTCCAAGATCTGTAGCTTTAATGGTGAATTGAGCTCCAGAAGTTGTCCAAGGTTCGTTCTTCAATCTTTGGATGGACAAGATGACTAGAAAAGGAAATAGTGCGAAGAAAACCATGAATCTAACCTTGTTTTATGGTTTCCACCGTGAATTCGAGGTAGGAGATGATCAAATCTTACCAAGATAGTTTGGTCATCCTCCCTCTGGTCCAGAGCTATCCCTTGGTCGGCCAAAGCAAGATGATAAGGAAAAAGAAACTAAGGAACGATCCTTTGGTGTTTTGGAAAAAGATACATATATATATATTTATGGGTTTTCAAGGAAAATAGAAAAAGAGGATTGTTTTCTTTTAATTCCAACTAAAATCTACAAAAGGATCCTCCATTACTTGGCTACGTGGCCCCTTCTAAAACCTTGCAAAACTTCTCCATTATCCAAGGTTTAAAGGAAAAAGACTAAGCATCTTAAAGAGTTATGTATTAATATCCATCCTTTAATGAATATTGCTTTATACATATATTAATGTGAATAACTTCCACTTCAACCAAGATCTTGTTGGTACCCAAGCATGGCACAAGCTTGTCCAAACTATTACAAACACATCCTCCAACTTTTGATTGAAGGGCTCCATAATTACTTTATTTCTTTTTACATTAAGTTGTATTAAAGAGCCATTTGTGCTTAAATCTTGATTTTTTCAATATCAAGATTCTCTCTCTTCCATGATAATTCAAATGAGGTGCCCCTCTCATTTTCTTTGCTCTACGTGATGCCAAGAAACATGAGAGACCCTCAAGAGGTGATATTTGCATGTTGAACCCTAGGTTTTGGGTAAATTGCACATTACACCAAAACTAGGTTTTAATGCACAAGGATTGCTTTACAAGCTATATCTTGGTGCTCAAGACTGTGGAAACCATATTACTACATCATATTCATTCTTATGATGTCTCAACATTAGAGTAACATCTTACCATGTCAATTTGCAAGTTAACCCCTCTACTTGGGTAATTTGCACATTAGTCCAGAGTTAACAAAATAATGTTTCAACATTATTCAAAAAGGACTGAAAAATGAAATAATAGTTCCTCAAAAGCCTTAATTACTTTTCAAGAAATACAAGTAAGCATCTAATCAACTTTATTAGGAAAAACACCTAGGGTTAGTATATAACCCAAGTCAGGGATGTTACAAGTGCCACATAACTAATGCAGCCTAAATGATATGTTAGGCCTTGATTCCATACCATTACCATCATCAAATCTTTTGCAATTATATTTATGGCCTCCAAAATAGTTGAAGTTGAGGAATTCGAAATCTAATGCAACATGCATCAAACTTCACAAATAAACCATGACCTAGAGTCATCGACCATATTATTGGTGGAAGCACGCTTGCTTGAGCTTTTGTCTCAATTTAGAAGTCCTACACTCTAATAGGCATCCTTAACCATGACCACTTTTGTGTAATGTTGCTTCCAAACATTTTATGGTCATAGATCATTACCTAAAACTAGATCAATCATGTGCTTTATCAGTCAATATCTTTTGGGTCATGGAAGAAGACCTTAAACTGGACAAAAATAACTATCCTAAAAGGTGCCATTATCATCCAACCATAAATCCCTATGTTCGGGTAGGTATTTAGAACAAAGCTTTATACTCATATAGGCATCTATGCTAAGGCCCTATTCTGAATGGTCATACATCCACCAACTCTGATAAATCTGATGAGTCCTATCTCAAATAGGCATTCTTCATGGACCAGCTTCTATCCTAAATAGGAATCCACATTAAATCCCTATTCTAAATAGGTGTCTCATTGAAATCAAGCCCTACATCCAGGTAGGCACACCCGACAGAACCCTACATTCATTCAATCACTTCTTGTAAAAGTCCTATCAACATATATTCACCTCAATTAGAGCCATATGTATACTAGCCATATCCCACTCTTATCATGTTAAACCATCTTGTATGAGATGCTCTAGGGAGCAGATAGTTGTTCAAACAATCACTGGTCATAAAGGAAACATTAAGTTTGGAAACTTATCTGGTGTCCAATCTTATCTATGTTGAATACTTATCAAAAACAAGAAAGGCTTTGAGGAACAAATAATTGATCAAGATTGTCACTGGCCATGAAGGCTACTGTTAATGCAAAAATTTGTCTAGAGTCCAATCTTGTCAATCTCATCGATATGGAAGATGCTCTAAGGATTAGACAAATGACAGTTACACTCACTAGATGCGAATCTCACCTTAAACATGTAAACTTATCGGATGCCCAACATATCCATCTTGAGCACTCTTGTAGACTTAGAAAAATTTAGACTATGCTTTTGAAGGTCCAAACAAGAAATCTGGAACTCTTTGAATGACATCTTGATACTTTGTTGATCCCTACATCTGGTAGGAACTTTCAAATGATCATACACTTTCATTGATATATCTATCAATACCCTTTTAAGACTTTAATGAAAGCCTTATATCTTCTAATGAAACTCAATATCACTTCAAAAATGAGCCATTCCCAGTGGAGATATAGTTCAAAAAAGGTTGATCAAATCAAGATAGACCTAGAGAGTCACGTATAATCACTCATTGACACTCTAGGATATGAGTCATAGACCAATGGAGGAACACGTTCTGGAGACCACCTTAATACTGGATAATCACCTGATGCACAAGTTTAACTATTTTAGCACAATTCCCACAAACTTTTTGCTATGGAATTGTAGATTCTCTAAGGAACATATGATTAAATGGCTACTATCACTGGCTGTGAAGGTCACCTTAAGCCAAGATATTTGTTTGGTTCCTAAAATAATCCATCTTGGGAATGTTTGAAGAACTAAAACAACCGAGCCAATGCTTTCAAAGATCCTAACAAGCATCATGGAATCTTCAAATGACTGGATGATGCTTTAGGGAGTAGCAACTGATCGATACAATCATTGGCCATGAAGGCTACCTAAATTCAAAATTATATCTGATGCCCAACCTTATATATCTTAAGCACTTTTTAGAAACTTGAATTTCTCTAGTATGGAAATTTATCTGATACCCCTGTTGGCTAAATTGGACATTATTATAAATCCCTTTGTATTGATGATGACAAACATTTCATTATTGTGGAATTAACTTGCTATTTGAGTGTTTCAGGGACAAGCATAAAAGGTGGTGGATAGCAAAGACTTGGAAGATCCTTATGCTCAAAATTGCTTTATTTGCATGATTGTAATCAATGAAAAAACTTGTACAAGTACTTAGATATCATGTAAATCAAGCATTTAGATCTTCCCTATCCACACACAACACTTCTATAGGTCATATCCTAAGTTAGCATCACAATTGCACACTGATACACACACTCAGTAAATGAATACATTAAATCAGAGATATTCTCGATCGACAAAAACTTCGACCGAGACACTCTCGATCGACAAAGTCCTCAACCGAGAATAGACCCTCCTAGCCGTTAGACTGAGTTAGAAAAGTGGTTGGGAGTTAGAATCGAACGTTGCAACATATTGACTCAGACTCCCACTCGGTCGACAAATTCCTCGACTGAGAGACTATCGGTCGACAAACTTCTCGACCGAGAAAGGTTCTGGACTGCACTTTTCAACATTAAACAACTAGTCATTGCAATGTAATTAGTGGACACATAACGGCTAGTTGAGCACTAAGAACACCCTAGAAGGTGTCTAGAACGTCCTCAAGCATTAGCAAACCACTCCTATAAATAGGACAAGCTATAGGACACCCAAATCATCACTTATGCATACAATTACAACTTGAGATTCATACCTTGTGAGCAACAAGCTAAGATTCACTTGCAATCTGTTCTACATTAGTGTCCTATAGCTTAGTATCTCCTAGACACCACACTACCATGTTCATCCACAGTGGATAGGATATCAATACGCTTGATATAGGATCAAAGCACTGTACTTAATTGGTAACATTGTTTCTTTCTTCCAATCTTGTTTCCTTTATTGTGTTTTGTTCTCCTTTGCTACTCCTAGGTTAGAGGCTGCAGAAAGGAGGTTGTAGGAGCTTCTTCGATGGTGAAGGTAGCTCGGAATGACTTTGGACTACTTCTAGAAGGTCTCAACGGGAAGCTACTTCAAGGAGGAAGGCTACTTTAAGGGGGAGCTTGAAGTTACTTAAAGCGAAGGCTGCTTCAAGGTTGGTGAGACGAATTTGGGGTGAAGGCTATCCAAAGGGTTGTGAAGGTAGTTGTATCTTATGTAACATACTTGAGAGGTAATAAAATACAATTGCTTTCAAAATCCCAATTGAAAACAATTGGGTAGTGGACTGACTCCCTTAGTATTTGCTATGGGTGGAACCACTCTAAACGCCTTGTCTCCTTCTACAATATTTTTGTGGTTGTTTGTTGAATTAATTTTAAAGATATCATAAAACCCTATTCACCCCCTCTAGTGTTTTTCAATTGGCATCAGAGCAGGCTTCAAGGATCTCTAATCGAGTCTTGAAGAAGATGGGGGATGGAGTTCTAAATAACCTCAACTTGGAAGGAACTCTTGTAGCTCGGCCTCCACCATTTGATGGCACCAACTACACCTATTGGAAGAGGAGTATGCAATTCTATTTTCAAGGAATCAGCTGGGATCTTTGGAGAATGGTTTCAAATGCATATGATCTTCCTCAAACTGAATATGCTACATGGGATGCTAATACGATGAGATTAGCCCAATTGAATGTAAAAGATGTAAGTATTCTTTATTATTCTATTTCAGTAGGTGAGTTCAATAGAATATCAAATTGTGAAACTACATATGAAATATAGCATAGACTCTCTATTACTTATGAAGGAACTGTTCAAGTAAAGAATTCCAAAATTAGTATGCTCAAACAAAAGTTTGAACAGTTTCGTATGGAACCAAATGAGTCTATTAGTGAAATGTATGCAAAATTCTCTTCTATTGTTAATGGTTTGAATGCATTAGGTAAAGCCATTAGTGAAGAGGATAAAGTATAAAAAATTCTTAGGTCTCTTCCTTCCAAGTACAAGCCTAAGGTGACTGTAATTGAAGAAGCCAATGACCTCACTCGACTAAGGATGGAGCAACTCATTGGCAACTTAGAAGCACATGAGGCAACCTTGGAGGAGGAAGAAAGACGAGAGCATGAAATTCAACAAGGAAGAAAGAAGGACATGGCTCTAAAGGCTACAAAGGTCATCACTCAAGAAAGTGATGAGACAAGTGATGGAGATGAAGGAGAAGAAGCTCTAATTGTAAATGGTAAGAAATATAGAAGATTTAAATCTAACAAAGTTGTTGGTTCTTCTTCTTATTTCCCTCCTAGGTGTTTTGAATGTGGAAAGAAGGGACATATTATGAATGAATGTCCTAAAGCAAATAAGGGTAAGAAAATCTCATCCAAGAAGAAGGGAGAAAAAAAATACAAAGTTGCATGGGATGAGTCAAGTGATAGTGAAAGTGGAGAAGAGAATGTGGAGTGTCTCATGGCCAAAGAAGATGATAGTGATGATTCACAAGAGGTAAGCCTTTTTGATTTACCAAAAGAAGATCTAATTGCTAGTCTTCAAGATACACATGACAAATATGTTGATTGCAAAAAGAAACTAAAGATAGTTACTAAAACCAATGAGGATTTGTATGCTAAATTAAATAATCTTTCTTTTGAAAAGGACAATATTATTTCTGAAAACTTTACCTTGAAAACTTCTTTAAATGATTGCAATATGAAGTTGCTTACTTTAGAAACAAACCATGGTCTTCTTTCTTAAGAAAAGGTTGAATTGCTTGCAAAACTAAATAATTTTCAGACTCAACCTATCCTATGTACTCATCTAGATTATGATGCTATTGTTAAAGAAAAAAAATCCTTTATCATATGATCTAGATCAAGCAAAGTTAGATATCAAAAAGAAAATGGATGAGATTGCTAAGTTACAAAAAGAAGTTAGTAGCTTGAGAAATAATGGTATTCTTGATAAGATCCTAAATAATTCTTCTGGTTATAGTGGAAGAAGAGGTTTAGGATATGTACCAAAAGAAAAATCTTATCAACCTAAACCTAGGAGAACTCAAGCACCCAAGACTAGGATCATATTTGTACCCAAGAACACAACTCAAAATCCTAGAAAGAGAAATGAAAGTGACTCCATTTGTTGTCACTATTGCTTGCGTCTTGGACATTATTCCTTCTCATGTCCTTATAAGAAAAAGGATGTTGAGTTAGTATGGGTTCCAAGACCCCAAACTTAGCAAATTTAATATGAATATGTTCAGATTTGACCTAAAACCTCATTTGAATATCTTATTGTCTTATCTCAACTAAAATAGAATGGTACCTTAGTATATTACAATGATTTAAGCTCAAACTAGCATAAATAAATTACTGAAAACAAACAGAAACAACCTCAGTCGACAAATAGTTCGACCGAGACACTTCTCGATCGAGAAAGTATTTGACTGAGGGAATACCTGTATCAAATTTGAAATCTGTTGTAAAAACAGTAACCATCCCGGTTGAAAAAAAGAATTTGACCGAGTAAATATCCGGTCAAAGATTAGTATACCAAACCTAACACTGTTTTAACTAATAAACGACAACTCACTCGATCGAAAAGAACTTCGACCTAAAAGAAATCGGTCGAGAAATACTCCAATCGACATAAGTTCTGCTGTACCTATTTAATTGATTTAGTTTGCTATCAATATACCTAACTAAAATGATTATTGAGATTAAAGGAAACCTTTTGAAGAAAAGAACGTTGAGAAAAATTTGTCAAATCAAAACATATTGATAGGTCTTGCATCACAGCTCAATAAAATTGTGAGATAATGTAAATGATGTTTTTACCCAAATTGATGCAAATAATGTTGCTTACAAAGATTAATGATTGGAAATCTATACTCTCACTACAATTGGACATACTTCAATACATATATAGCATAGATTCCAAGTTTATTTTCAATTACTATGATCTTATACATGGTTTGCCTAACACTATTTCTTGGCCAATCTATGAACCATGTTGCCTTGAGAAAACTTCATAAATGGAACTTATGGACTTGTTTCTATTGAATAATAAAGATATTGTCATGGCTCATAGTTTTACAAATAGCGATGATGTTATTTTGCACTAAGATTGTAAATCAAATACTCTACTTGCAATTTTGTGAAATAAGACTTTACATGATAAATCGTTGTAAGTATTTTCAAAGCTAAAATATCTCAATTTGATATAAACTCTTTCAAATTGGTATCCACATGTTACATAAAGGCTTTATATTCAATCAAGTGGATTATTGTGAATGCTTAAATTGGAAATCTACATAAATTGCCTCTCGGTCGAAATCAAGTTTGACCAAGGGGCACCTAGGTCGAAGTCAAGGTCGACCTAAAATAAGCTTGACAAAATGCCTAATTGTAAATCATTTCTTTGCGCTCAATCTTAGTATATTGATATGAAACTCGTTCATCATATTGAAAACAAGATTTTAGTGCAAAGCTCTCGTAAAGGTTTAACTCAAACTCTAATGCTTATTCTTAAATTATCTTGATTATAAGATTAAGGGGGAGCTCACAAATTTTGTAAACATTATGATAAATCTTGAACAAATCAAACTTTAAAAACTAGCTATGACCTTAGGATTATTGAATTATCTTGATCTAAATTGGACTCTCTATATCAATATGGGTCTATCATCCCTCATTATTGATTAGAGATATATTTCTTGATCCTACTGTGCCGTAAAGATAATCTCATATCATTTTTAGGGCTTAACATCCTTTGTAAAATGGATGAGAAATCAATACATGTATCCATCATAAGCCTCAATGAATCTCATATCATTTTCAGGGCTTAACATCCCTTGTAAAATGGATGAGAAATCAATATATATCATCATAAGCCTAAATGGATCTCATATCATTTCAGGACTTAACATCCCTTGCAAATGATTGAGAAATAAAAACACATATGCCATGAACCTAAAAGGATATCATATCATTTCAAGGTTTAACATCCTTTGCAAATGATTGAGAAATAAATTGTGGCTAAATTTCACATAAAAATTAAGTGGTTTGCATTTAACCCCTTGCTTTTAAAACTGAATATCTCATTAAGGGGGAGCATCAAAGCATAAAACTGAGGGGGAATAATAAAAGTCTTGGTTATATTGGCTATCTTTTTGAAATGACAAAGGGAGAGAAACAATATAAATCAAATAAAAAGAGTTTCATAACCTCTTGGTTTTAAAAATGATATTGTTTGAACAAGAGAATACATGAAAAGGAAATGCAAAGAAAATATCAGGTATGAAACTCATATGATTTACATTACTTTGATTTATATTGGAAATGTTTGCCATCTTCAAAAAGGGGGAGATTGTTGGATAAATTAGACATTATTATAAATCCCTTTGTTTTGATGATGACAAACATTTCATTATTGTGGAATTAACTTGCTATTTGAGTATTTCAGGGACAAGCATAAAAGGTGGTGGATAGAAAAGACGTGGAAGATCCTTATGCTCAAAATTGCTTTATTTTCATGATTGTAATCAATATAAAAACTTGTACAAGTATATAATGTACAAGTACTTAGATATCATGTAAATCAAGCGTTTAGATCTTCCCTATCCACATACAACACTTAGATAGGTCATCTCCTAAGTTAGCGTCACAATTGCACACGGATACACACACTCAGTAAATGAATACATTGAATCAGGGATATTCTCAGTCGACAAATACTTCGACCGAGACACTCTCGATTGACAAATTCCTCGATCGAGAATAGACCCTCCTAGCCATTAGACTGCGTTAGAAAAGTGGTTGGGAGTTAGAATCGAATGTTACAACATATTGACTCAAACTCCCACTCGGTCAACAAATTCTTCGACCGAGAGACTATCGGTCGACAAACTTCTCGACCGAGAAAGGTTCCAGACTGCACTTTTCAGCATTAAACAACTAGTCGTTGCAATGTAATTAGTGGACACATAATGGCTAGTTGAGCACTAAGAACAACCTAGAAGGTGTCTAGAATGTCCCCAAGCATTAGCAAACCACTCCTATAAATAGGACAAGCTATAGGACACCCAAATCATCACTTGTGCATACAATTACAACTTGAGATTCATACCTTGTGAGCAACAAGCTAAGATTCACTTGCAATCTGTTCTACATTAGTGTCCTATAGCTTAGTATCTCCTAGCCACCACACTACCATGTTCATCCAAAGTGGATAGGAGATCAATACACTTGATTATAGGATCAAAGCGTTGTACTTAATTGGTAACATTATTTCTTTCTTCCAATCTTATTCCTTTTATTATGTTTTATTCTCCTTTGCTACTCCTCGGTTGGAGGTTGGGGAAAGGAGTTTGTAGGAGCTTCTTCGGTGGTGAAGTAGCTCGACGTGACTTCAGACTACTTCTAGAAGGTATCAACAGGAAGCTACTTCAAGGAGGAAGGCTACTTTAAGGGGGAGCTTGAAGTTACTTCAAGTGAAGGTTGCTTCAAGGTTGGTGAGATGAATTGAGGGTGAAGGTTGTCCAAAGGGTTGTGAAGGTAGTTGTATCTTATGTAACATCCTTGCGAGGTAATAAAATACAATTGCTTTCAAAATCCCAATTGGAAACAATTGGGTAGTGGACTGACTCCCTTAGTATTTGCTAAGGGTGGAACCACTCTAAACGCCTTGTCTCCTTCTACAATATTTTTGTGGTTGTTTGTTAAATTAATTTTAAAGATATCATAAAACCCTATCCACCCCCTCTAGTGTTTTTCAACCCCATCTATGGTCTTAGCTCATAACCTAAGCTAAACTAGTCATGCCTTCATTTTCAAATCAATCTATGGTCTCAGATCACGACCTACGAGTGAACACATACTATATTTCCAAATATATCCAGACCCTTGAACCAATCTTCTGCTCACATATTTAAATATTTGTGATGAATACCATGATCTAAAATTGAACCAATCATTCCTAAATGTATCAATATTCCCAATTCCTACACTGGGTAGAAGCTTTCAGATATCCACATATACTGTCATTCCCATATTTGATGATACTTTCTTAGTGAACATATAGTTCAAAAGAAGTTTGATCAAATCAATTGAGAACTAGAGAGTTGGGGATAATCACTCATCGGCAATCAAGGGGACAAATGATGGACCAGTGGTGGAATACATCATGGATACCAATTTTTGTTGGATGATCACCTGATGCCCTAGTCTCAACTTATTTTAGCACTCTTCATATGAACTTTATCCTATGAAATCACACATGCTCTAGGGAGTAGATGATTAACCAACACAATCACTGGCCATAAAGGCCACCTTATAACTGGGAACTTGCCTGATACCCCAATATTCAATTTTAAGCAATCAAAGTCCTACTATAGATAGGTGAACCACACAATTTTACATTTTAGGGGTCGTGGTACTAACCCTAATTTGGTGTAATTCCCCATTTACAAAAAAATGCATAGAAAAAGAAGAGATACAATGACTACTTTTCAAGATCTTCACATTCAAGAAGTGGCCATGATTCTCAATGATTACAGACTCTTGATTTCAATTATTTCCTACAAACCTCAAATCCCATATGCTTTCCACATCCACCTTTCTTGGCATGAGTTAGTGAGAAGAATTAGATTATGTACTGATTTAAGAACTAAAATGATGATGAGAGTCACTTTTTGGCCATAAAGCCTCTATGGCTCATCAGAAATCTATGAGAATGAATGATTGATCATATATAGGTAAGTGCCTTAGTTAAAGGTTACCCTTACTCTAGAGAAATCATTTGCACCCAACCTTATCCTCATTACTTAATCCTTATAAGGAAAAAATTTCACTAACACTTTCCACCCTCCACATGGTTTGGAAAAATATCTTTGATGAGTCTGAACTTTTTGGCTTTTTGTGACAAAAAATGAGGGTCAGACTTGGCTCAAGTATGTGGTTCTCACTCTTATCTAAAGCCATGTATCGAGAGGGGCAAACTATTGACACTCCATTTATGCCCACTTAAAAGTAATTCTTGCTTAAATGTTAATTCTCTGGCTAATGGTGGAGTTCATCCCATTCTCCACATTTGATCAATTTTACACATTTTCCACTTTTTCCCATATTTTCCCAAAATTTCCAAATTTCCACATTTTATCTTTTTCATTCGTTTCCCAAATTTGACCCATTTTTACTCACTTCTACCCAATTTGAGTTTTTTTGTAAACAAAATCTATTATCTGGAGTTATCAATTCACCCATTATTTCCACTTTTTATAATTTTATTTCATAAATAATCCAGTTAAATTATCATGTATAAAATATTCTCTTATTCTCCACAAATAATTTATTTGCCTTTATCCACAAAAAAATACATATCTTCTGGATAATGATGAAGGATAATCCTGAATTAGTGCATTTCTCTCTCCTTTATTATTTTATTGACTTTTATTTGAAAACCATCTTATCTGTAATCTTATTTAGAACATTACTAAAATATTAATAAAAATCTAAAAATCGACATTATCCAGTCCAGTCTACCAAACGAATTGGAGCAATGGGCCAATGTCATGCGGCAGATGCCACTCCTCGTGTTGCATCTACATAATCCACCGCCTTTTCTAGAACCTTCATGTTGGAAACCTCGATCCCTAACATACACTTATAAATATACTCCCAAAACCTTGATATTCTGAACTCCTTTCGTCGATCATGAAGCTAGAGAGATAACTACCTTCCCCTTTTACTTTTTAGCATGTGATCAGAGGATCCTTCCTTTGACACCCACTACTCTGTTAATATTGGGAGGTTGCTCAATAACTGCTTTGTTTGTTCTACTATTGTTTGATTCATAACTTTTGATATCTGCATATCATTTCTAAGATCTAAGATCTTACTCTACCAAATATTTCTCACCTCTCTCTCTCTCTCTCTTCCTATACATCAGTCCTGACCGCCAGTGATGGATCTTCATTGTAGGAGGTCGTGAGGCGATTGGAATCACAAAACACCTTTAAACTATGACCTTTAGGACTAAGATGGGAAAGCCATGACCATCTCCAACCACCAAGGTCCACCAACTTTTTTTTGAAAAAAATTGACCATTCTATTCATCCCGTGGCCTGGGCTCGATCCTGAGACATCTCGTTAACAAACCGAGTGTCTAACCATCTTGGTGTCTTCCGTTAGACAAGGTCCACCAACTTAGAAAACACTTTTCATATTTTTTGATGTTTTGTCTAACAATTACCTTGATCATCGTTGTTTTTAATCTGAGATGTTTGAAAAGGTTGCAATATCATTATAGGATGAGATGGGGTGCTAACACCTTCTCCACTTGTAATAGGATTGTTAAGTCCGATCTCTAAATTGTGCAAGTATACTTATCTGCCCTTGGATGGAGTCAAAATCAAGTATTTTATTTTTTCCCACAAATTTAAACATCTACTATAATTTTCCTTATTTTACAAGTGGCAAATCTAAACTTTATTGATTTACCATTTTTTAATTTTCTCTGTTGTTTCAACTCCATAGGACCCATGTGATTTTCAGGTTGGGTACAATACCTGACGAAGACAACCATCATGATAAATAGTAGTCTGAACATGTTATTACCACCGTTTACTATGACCTATATTGCAATCTAGAATTCAATCACAAAGAGAATTCAAATATGTCACATTACTTTGGAATTCCATTATCATGGCCGTTTTCACGAATCCAGTGAGGTACAAATATCTGTACAAACTCCGTTGACTAACTTGGTGCGCATCAAAGGAAGAAAAAAAGAATCTAAGGTTTGACTGATTTAATGGTTTGTTTTTTCTTGACAATCAACAACATGAGGTAACTAGCTCCATTTACAACAACAAGTTCACCGTATTGGGCATCACACGTCCTTCACCACATGCAACATTCAACAACACTACTTTTTGTAGAGTGTAGATGTTTCCTCTCTTTCATTGTATGTGTTTTATTGCATCAACAATGTCCCTTCAACACACATTCTTCATTCTTTTACAAGAGTCAACATATTCATTTATATTTTTATATTACTTATTTGAATTTTGTTTATGTTTTTATATTGACATGCATCTTTTCTAATTGTTAAACCAATTCATCACTTTAAAAATGTTTACACTATATCAAAGTTACCTGGGCATGACACGGAAAGTGGAATTTACTAACCAGGCGTTCAAGAGGCCAAATCAACCTGATAAGCATTGTTGCCTCAATACCAGATGAGTACCACCACCAAGTTATGACTAAAGATAAATTTCGATGGAGCAGCTGTTACACATCTAAACATGGGAACTACCAATTTTGTACTAAGGAACAACAATCGACAATTACTGAGTGGGGACACTCAAAACTATTCACTGCATGGATGTACTGTATGTGGAACTCGAGGCTATTGCAAGGAGTCTCACGAAAACTATGCAACTAGCACCTATAAGTACAGTGGAAACTGACAACCAATTAGCGCACAAACTACTCCAACCCAATGCTGAGGTGCCGCTTAGGTTCAAGCCTATCGTCAACTTGTGCCAGAGCTTGGCGAAGAAGAAAACTAACGTCATTGTGTACTATAGTAGCAGAAGTAGTAACATAGTAGCAAACAAGATGGCGAGATGGTCATCTAAGCAGGACACGATAGTCCACCAATGGAGGAGTTGGCCTACCTTCCTTTTTGAGGTTCACATATCCGAAGAAAGTGCAAAGAGACAGTGAAGGCAGTGGAGCTAGAGCATCTGTACCAAGAGGACATGTTGAATAATTAACTTTTAGGAGTAAAAGAAGGGAATAAAATAAGGTTGTCAAAATCATTTTTAGTAATGTTTTTTTGATTTGTATGTGTTATTCTTGTATAGAGGCCATGTATCGTTTTAGTATCGTTCCAATTTTATGAGATGTCTATGTAGAGACTTGTTATTAATATCTTCAAAGTGTGTTAAATTTATAGAAAAAAATAATAGAATAAAAGTACAATAACTTTCTATTTTATCTTTTCTAAAATGCAAAACAAGTTTTCTTATATTTTTATATAACTAGTTTAAACTTAATAATTTAATGCATGTGTGCATCACTAATATCTATACCATTTACTATAAAAAGAGCGAGTTCATGCTGCGCTCTCCTTGATTCTCTCTCTTCTCACAATTTTTTTCAACTTTTTTTTAGATTTACTTTATTTTATTTTTTCTCTTTCATGATAAAACCAGTTTGCCGTAAATCTCTCAACTTCTCCGTCACATTCCTTTCCTCAAAACGTACATTTTGGAATCAATAAACAACACGTTTCCAAATTTTATACAAAACAGTAACAACGGGAATTACCATTATCCTTTTAGCAAATTATATTTTTCAAATATTTAATGTAAAATAAACACAGGGCACGAGTGTTGAAGTATATATATAAAAGTTTAAAAGTCCGAACTTAAATGCACAATCGAGATCGTTGTGGATTGAAAGTCTGTAAGAAGTGCCGCCCAGTCCGGCTATCTGCGATTTGGCGGCAGTCGGCCGCCCTTGAAACGATGGACGATCCTCGTCCTCCACTCGAAGATGGCGGCAAGGCGGATTTTGAACGGGAAATGCACATCCGTTACCTGGAGATGATGTACGATTGCCTCCCGAAAGTGTACGAGTCTGAGGAGATCAACCACCTCACTCTCGCCTACTTCGTCATCTCCGGCCTCGACATCCTCGGTGCCTTAGATCGGGTATCTCTTTTCCGCTGCCTCTAAATCTGCGTTTTTGCATGGTAGTTCTCCTCTGTTTTCCATTTACTGGCTAGGATAATGCGGCCTAAATGATCTGCGAATTCTAAACCAGGTGAGTACTGTCAAAATCAAACAAAATACAATTGTAGTGGAATATCGTGAAATCAAAGAGTTGTTGTATCTATTAAAACTACCGATTAGCTGAATAACCGGTCGATCTTTTAAAGATTGGCTGCTTTTGGATGGCGGCTAAGTCCCAAAGAACTGCCCGGTCTGAAGGTTGGTCCTGATATCTCAGGTTGGATTTTGCGCCACCTTTCTCAAATATAGGATCGGTTAGAAACAAGGAACTCCCAATAATTAAGGCTTGATTTCACCAACAGCCAATTGGCGTTTAACTCACCACACAAATTGCAAGTGTTGATGATGGAATACAAAGTAGCCAACGTCACAGTTTCACATATTACGTGAAATCTGACTAGCTAGGTTACTAGGTATATACGCAGAACAGCACAGCATGAAGCAAGAAGCTGCAGCACATCCCCCATACAAACATTAACTACTACACATTTGTGAGAGATATTTTGTCTGGTGTTGAAAATCCCCCCTAGACAGGGACACTTTGGACCCACCCAACAGAGTGAACTACCGACCAAACACTTAGTGGCAATACAATGTTTGAAATTTCGTCGAAACAAGCAACTTTTTTGATGAAATTACTATCTAAAGCGTTATGTACTAGCTAGGGCACAATTCCTTGGCTTAGTTTTGTGTCTTTAAGTCTATATATTGTGCTTCAAACTCTAATCACTTAATTCATTTATTTCACCATTGAAATTCGACATAAAAATTTCCCATCGAAATCCCCATTGAAACTGTGAAGAAACAATAGAATGACAAAATTCCCTTGTGTATATTATTGATAAAAAGGCAACCCCTCTCCTATAAATAGGAAAGGAGACAAGTACAAGGAACGGGAAACCCTAATGAGCCCATATACGATTAGACACAATACTTAATTAACTATAATTAGACTCTCTAAAACCTCACTCAAGTTAGAACTCGGGAGAATCCCAAGTTATCTTGTAAATAGACAAACAAACACACTGAAGACAAATTAGTAGAATAAGAAGATAAACCAAGCCCATACAAGAATATTTCCTCCTTCAATATTACAATAAAACACTCATCACTCAAACACTCAAATATTCTCCCTCAAGTAGATAATCCAAAAGCGGTTCCGCAGGTTGGTAGCAAGAGCTTCTTGATCAGTATGAAGTGGCATCTAGAGCAGAAGTGAATAGCAATAAAAGGCATCGAGCTCTTCATCATAGTTGCTAGCATTGCAGTCCACAAAGTGTTGAATCACAATCCCTACATACTACTCATAGCAACAACAATAGTTGACATGCATACAAAGCACATACATGAAAAGAGTCAATGTGCGTCAGCACGAAAAAGCTAGAGAGTGATCGAACACAGTAGTCCAGAAAGTCGACTTGTGCAAGGCACAAACAAAGTCAACGTGTAAATAAAGCAACGACAAATAACAAAAAGTAAACGCGACTCATAGTTACTAGTGTTGCAGTCCACAAAGTGTTGAATCACAGTCCCTAGATACTACTCATAGCAACAACAATGGTTGACATGCATACAAAGCACATACATAAAAAGAGTCAATGTGCGTTAGCACGAGAAAGCTAGAGAGTGCTCGAACACAGTAGTCCAGAAAGTCGACTTGTGCAAGGCACAAACAAAGTCAACGTGTAAATAAACCAATGACAAATAATAAAAAGTAAGCACGACTTAGCTGGATAGAGGACCATCAACAAAATAAGCAGACAAGCACTTGCCAGCTAGCTCAACTGGTCAAGCCTGCTGCTTGTGAAGCGCAGGTTGTGGGATCAAATCTCAGTGAATCCCGTTGGGGCGCTATAGGAAGGGACTAAAGGCTAACGACGTTCGCTATTGGCTATTCTCCCTCTCCTGCTACCTTGGACCGGGGTGAAACTCCCCACTATCCAAAAAACAAAAAACAAAATAAGCAGATAACACACATGAAGCTCCAGGCAATAGGCTCTCCAAGAAGCATATAACAACAGAAGGAACACCACATAACATCAGATGAAGATGATTTGGCTCCACAAAATTCTCCGTATGATGAACATATAACAATAGTAGGAGAACGATTAGCAAAATATATATCAGCAAGCAGATCCACAAATATAGCAGCATATAGTGATTGGAAGTTACATAAAGATAGCAGTAGACATACACAAATCTTCCTCTCTTCATCTTCTCTCCTCTATCTCATCTTTTCCCTCTACTCATCATCCTGTATTCTCTCCGTCACGCCAACCACGAAGAGAGTGAAGTGAGTGGTTGGGGTGGAAAGTCAAAAACAATGGTAAAGGCAAGGGCTATGTAGGCAAATATGTGGAGGAGGTAACCGACAACCTAAGAAGCACATACACATCCATAGACATGGACATCGACGACACATGACAAGGCAATTTTCCCAAATATCGGACACTAACACGACGCTGAGTATATATGTATGTATATGTATATATTATAAACAATGTATGCATGCGACATGTGTATAGTAGATACAATATGAAAGTAAATACAAGTATACAACACATTATTTCCAATAGTTGCGGCAAACTTCAAAATAAACTGATCAATTCCCATTCAGTTAGTCAATTTACTAGTGTGGAGCGTGATTCACGCCATCCATATCATCTCAGATATACAATCAGCTACATTTTAGAGATTTGTTTTGCTTGCTAATAAGTTCTCAGCCTCGCATTACATTCTTTCAAAAAAAGTATGTACTTAGATAGTGCTATCTAAGCTGTAAATAAACTCCACAATAATGTGTGTGTGTGTCTATATATAGTAAAAAGAAAGTATGTATGTGAATATATGTATGCTAAAAACAATATAAAAGTAGTCAGAACCATAGTAACAAATTTGTGATTCGGCAACTTTTCGGCTAACCGGAAAAAATCGGAATTCGGAAAAAATCGGGAAAATTCTTGAAAAGATCGATAAATTTTGGTCAAAGTTCGGTCAACTATTCGGAAATAATTGAGAACAAATCGGCTGCATATTGACATATATACACATATATATGTATATCTATATGTATGTCTGTATATAGATACATACATATCAGATACATGTAACTACTAAGGTCACAAGACATACAATCTTATTGAGTGAAAAAAATAGAAAAAGAATTAAAGAATAATTGAGCAATAACAATGGACTGTGGGGAGAGTGGGGGGTTGGAAGTTTAGTGTATATGAGGAGTTTTGTATACATGGTTTGGTAAAAAAGAGAAAACAACTTAAAAAAGAAAAATCGTGAAAAATCGTGAAAAGTCACGAAGAATCGTGAAAAATCGTAAAAACCGCAAAAAGCGGTATAAATTGTGAAAATCGTGAAAAATTGACAACTGGCGTATTAATAGTGTTGATTATTCGGGAGCCTATAAAATCGCAAAAATCGCCGATTTTTCGTAAAATTCAGAGACTTTTGTTACTATGGTCAGAACACATTATTTTCGGTACATATGTTACATTTTTGAATAAATAGACGTGTTCTGTTCAATTAGTAAATTTACTAAATTGGAATCGATTCATCTCAGATTATACAGATCAACTATATTTTAAAGATTGCTTGCTGATACGATCTCAGCCTTGCATCACATTCTCTAAAAGAAGCACGTAATGCTGTCTAAGCTGTAATTACACTTCAAATTAACTCTGTATAGCAGCTACTGCCATGTTGGCATGTCCAAGAAGTGTCCAGGAAGTATCTAGCTGTGTCCGCGATTTAAATAAGGACCAAAAGAGGTTGGACATGTCCTCGTCGCGTCCAAACGTTTTGCGCCGTGTTCGTGTTCAAAATGTGTTCGGCAACTCGAGTCAATTTGCAATTTGATTACACGGATCTATGTCGAAAAACAAACAGATTAGAGAAAAAAATCAGATCTAGTTAGCACTAGCAGTAGGTACAATGTGTCTATAAAGGGATAATACAAGCTTTGAGGAGGTAGGCAATATGTATCTAGGGCTGGAGGGGGGTTAAATAACAAAAAAAATATATATTTTGTTGAAAATGAAAGATAAGTGTTGTTAGTAAGGATAAAGATAGGGACAACCATGTATAAAAGCCTCTGCCATGTGATAGAACAGATGTAGATGAAGATGCACATCATGATCAAACAGTAGTAGTATGACACGATGTGTTGGTGAAGCCACATGTTGTGTCAAGTGACAATCGATAAAGATAGCAAACGACACACCGTATTCTGAATCTACACGCAGTGTAGATCTTTTCTTCATAGCAACAACAAGGAGATGACGTGCCGAGTGCCGACTTTCGAGTCTTGGATGAACACGCCGTGTTAGATGGCGCAACAACAGACTCAACAAGACCAGGGCACACCGTGTCTAATTCTGACTCGTGTTGGAAGATGCATCAACGACTCAACAAGGAAGCGACACCCGTGTCAAATTCTGACTTCATTTTGGATGGTGCAACACAGAGTCGTCGTAGTAGGTAACGGCTACACACTGTGTCAAATCTTGCACGCTCCATGCTAGGTGGTGCAACAAATTAAGGTTGAAAAACAACCCAGAACAAGTGGGGAACATAGATCTCTAGGGGGCAAGTAGTAAGGGGGGTGACTGTAGATGGCAAGGAGCTGACGACAACATATAGGGCGGTAGTGGCGACGGCTCCAAAAGCCCACAATGGCAGTGGCATGGAGTCCCATGTAGATCTAGCAACGACAACTTCAAGATAGATTGCTTTTGTTGTTGAAGATAAAGATAAGGCAAGGGAGACACTCCAAGAAGATGCATGGGATGGGCATCCCTATGGGCAGCTACACACCGCCTAAGACCAACAACTACATGTAAGGGAAGGTTTCTCTCCTTTTCTCTCTCTCTCTCTCTCTCAGGGTTGAGGACAATGTAGGAAAATCTGCTCTGATATCATGTGAAAAAACAATAGACTAAGGAAATTCCCTTGTGTATATCATTGATAGAAGGGCAACCCCTATCCTATAAATAGGAAAGGAGACAAGTACAAGGAAATGAGAAACCCTAATGGGCATAGACACAATTGGGCTCATATACAATTAGACTCAATACTTAATTAACAATAACTCGAGGGGGAAAATCCCTTTTTGTATATGTTATTGATAGAAGGGAAAACCCTCTCCTATAAGTGGGGAACGAGACAAGTACAAGGAAGTGGAAAACCCTAATTGGCCTAGACACAATTGGGCCCATAGATAATTAGAATTAATACTTAATTAACTATAACTAGACTTTCTAACAGAAACAATTCAACTTCCTTCACCCACACATGAGGAGACACCCCACATATCCAATATGATTCGAGTAGATCTACACTAGTTGATCATTTTGGTAAAATTTCATTAATTAACATTCATTTGGCTGCCAAAATGCTAGGAACATATTTGTCAAAATTTCCATCAAAATTTGTCAGTTTTTTGTTTTTGTAGCCACTATAACGGCGTCAATTTGGACAGTTTCTTTCTTGCTCACTCAAGACTTCCTATTTAACAGAATACACATTTTACAAGTTGAGCCAACCTTCGCTTGTCATGCATGAGAGACAGTATCATCAGACCGACAATTCAAACTCATTTTAAATGCATGCCTTAATAGATGATAGGAAACATTGTAAGCTTCACAAGCTTAATCTGTCTCTGGAACGAGCCTCAATACCAACCATGTTTATGATCAAATTCTCATTTTATGCCTACATGATGAAGTGTGTAAAACTTCAATATCAGATAATGAAGGAAGAACATCTTATTATCCTTGTTTTCAAAGTCTAGGACACTATTCTTAAAGCTAGAGGTCATCCTAGTAAGCTTCACAGCCATGGATGTTGGCAACCATCAAGTAATTATCGGTCCATGTCAAATGCAAACGTAGACCATAAATTAGCTTGTTGGTTTACATGCTTTATTATATAGTCCATTTATCTAGCTTTGTAAAATTGTTCTCTTTTGAGTGAAACTAAGGTTTTGACCTCTAAAAAATACAAAGGCCTTTACTTCATACTGATTATGATCTACTCTGGTTTAGTATGTCGTGCTAGTCATTATAATATCTTTATTAACTTTTATGCTATGTTTGGTACGCGATCAATGAAGGGGAGGGGAAGGGAGGGGAGGGGAGAGGAGGGGAGGAGACACTTATTTTAGTCTGTTTGGTTAGCATGGGGAAGGGAAGGGGAGAGAACATAAAAACATAAAAAGAACATGTCATTTTTATAACAAGCCATATTATTCTATGAGGTTACATACACTACACACATATTAGTACATAAAAAATCAAATAAATTAAACTCACATGTTTGGTAATCAAAGCAAAATTATTCGTATACTTTTTTTTTAATGAAGAAGATACATTTCTTATGTCTAACGTGATGTAAAACATCATTGTTGCAAATAGGGACTACCACTTCTCTTTTTATAGCCATTGCGTACGTGTACTTCCCTCCATATTTATGAATTTTCCTCCATTTATTTAAGTTCCCTCCAAACTTGAGAGTTACCTCTACTTTCCTCCACAATTCCCTCCCTTTTTCTATTTTTCTTATGTTATTATGTTAAAAAAACTATTTATCTAAAACTTCCCGTATTATCTACCAACATGTTTTCTAGACATTCTATTTTTTTATTAGATGCTACATTTATTCTCGTTTCCTTTTATTTTAATTTTTTCCCTCTATTTTTCCCCTCCAACTTCCTCCCAACATTTTGTATTTCCTCCAAGTGAGGTGAGAGACTTCATGCTCTTTTTTCTCATTTGTTGTGAGCTATACAAGTATTTCCCGCCATATTATTTATATTTTTCCTCCACATTCCATATTTTTCTCCAAACTTTATAATAAATTTCCCGCCAAGTCTTTCCCCTTCCCCCTGTCTCCACTCCGATTTGGTGGGGAGAAAAGTGGCTGGAAATACACTTGACTCTTTCCCCTCCATTCCCTTCCCTTCCCGTTCACCATGTGCAACCAAACAACTTAAGCCTTTCCCCCTCCCTTCCCCTCCCCTCCCCTCCATTCACCACATACCAAACAGGCCGTTAGCGGGTCAAGGATACATTTTTTTTGTTGACGTGGGGGTAGTGTTTAAAAAAATGGCCCAAGCAGTCGTTGAAGTGGCTGCTTAAGTGCCCAAGGCCCTTGGGTGCATAGGACTAAGCTGTTGCACCGCTTTATGCCACCTATCCCACATAATTGGCCACTAATTTGATTGCCTAGGCCGCTTCTTGGGAATTGATGAATAATTATAACTTTAGTTGTGTATAATACTATTTATGTGGACTTGAGTCACTATGCTATAGCTTTATATGTATAATACACCACACTAGCATATTATATTATACATAATGTTACAGACAACAACTTTTGATATATACGGTAACAATTATCACACGTTGTATATAATCACATATACAATCACATCTAATGTGTCACAATATACTATTGTAGATTTATAAGTAGACGTATATAAACAACTACATTTATTATGTATATATTAAGAATGTAATCATATGAATTGGATAATGCCACTATTTTATCTTTTTTGTATACTATTATAATGTTAAAATGTGCATATAGGTATTGAAGTTCAAATTCTATGGTAAATTAATAATATTTTATTCGCCTACTTTTTGAAAAGCCATTGCCTGGCGCATAACCGGCCACAAGCTCCTTTTCGCCCTCCAGCTTCCCTCTTTATAAAACATTGTGTGATGGTCTCAAGGAGAAGAAAGTTTTTAATTCGTTTCCCTATGGTTTATCGTAGTCCTTCACCTTTGAAGATTGCAATCCTTAAATCCCCATCCTTCCCATTATTCAGTTAACTTGAGATAAGTTTCTTCTATATAAAAAAATCCTTACAATGGATAGTTTAAAAGGAAACTTAGTTAGTATATCAACTGACTCTATTGAGGACGAGTCCCTCACAAAGACCTAATTAGATCTTTAGGCTTTCAGGCAACTTCTATGTAGTGAGTCTAGTGACCTATACTGCCCTTGCAAGAAAATTTCAAAGTCATCTGATAAACACAATGCTTGGGGCTTCGGCAATGAGTTGTAAATGTATGCGTACTTTACCATTTGGTTTTCCATTTCTTAGACAATTCATTTATGAATCTGTTTAGGTAAGTACCTATTGTCACAATGGTCACTTTTAGCATCTTGAATTGTGACTTTGGTTATACTTACACCATTGGTCAAAGTGATGGGAACAACTGAACTCTAGATCAGATAGATTTGATATACAAAATTTTGACTCATTATAGGTTGAAATAAGGTGTTCTAGGGTTTTCCATAGAGCATGTTGCAGATTTTTCACTTATAATGAACTCTAAAAAAGTGATATAGCAACTACTACAATTTGAATAGTTTATACTGCTAATATTTTAGTAAGTAGGTTTACTCCAGTCAGAATTAATGCTTTTATACCTGGATTAGTTGTTCATTATAACATTCTTGCCTAGGACTTGTCTCATTTAGGTGCTTGAATAAGTCACACGGGAGCCAATGTAGGGCGAAACTGTGAAAAATATGACTGGGAAACATCTGTTCAAGTGCGACGTGGCAAGGCACTCATAAACACTTTAATTTTGTATTTTATGCTATTTTCTTTCTCTAATATATATATATATATATTATGGTTATTATGGATATTTGAGTTGCAGTGATAAATAGGTTTTTTCCGATAAGCACTACGATTCTTTACATTGCAATTAAAGTCCTAATTAAGATAACATAGTCCTTGTGTGGGAGTATAGTCAAGACTCACGCCAAATTGATCTTGGATGTGGACATCAGGGTTATTAAGCCCAAATCAAATAGATAGGCCCTCTAATTGCAACAATAATCTTTAGTTTAAAGACGAGGGTGATAAAATGGACTTTAAGACCCAAAATTAGCCTTGGCTTAAATAAATATGGGGCTGAAAGAACAATAAGCCAAGGCATAAACAATAGTTCTCTGATGCTCTCCTCAAGGCATAGTGACAAAATCCGGATTCGACAATATCTTAGGTTTCTTGACAAGTCATAACTTGAGAAAATTTAGGAAAAAATGTTAAAGTTTGATCAAAGTTTGCTAAAAAAAAGAGTAAATCAATTGCATACATTGTGTGTGTGCATACAAGTATTTTTGTGTACATGTGTATATATGCATGTGTTTGCTATATACGTATGCACACACATATGATAAATACATATCGACACACACATAGTCACACCTATATGATTTATATATCTATCTACATTTATACGCACAAACGATATATATATATATCCTTACAAGCATGTAGTGAAATATATATGATACGCATATATATGCATGTTAAAGAGTATATATTAGCCTATTTAGTTAATAGGTTAATTAGTTAATGGGCCTTTAGTGTCTCAGCCCGTTTAGATTACTTGGGTCACAAGTCTCAGGGTTTCTCCCTTGCTCCTATATATAAGACAGGGCTATACCTCTTTTATCTAATCGAATCAGTTCAATACAATATTCTTTCACATGGTTTCAGAGCAAGGCTGCTCCTAGGGTTCCTCCAATCCGCATTGCACGTTCGCTCCTAGGGAAACCTAGCCGCCACCCCTAACCTAGCCACCGCCCCTCTTTGTTCTCCACGCGAACAACCCTACCCCCCGCCGCCTCTCTCCTAGAGAGATCAACAGAGGGGGCGCCTTCGCCTGCGGGCGGCTGCCGCCATCTCCATGGCTTAAGCCGGCCGCCTGCCAGGCACATCCCAACCTCCATGGCTTTTCTTCCTCTTTCTTAAAGATTTAATTTTCTTTTCATACGCCGACGTCATCCTTCCCGGCTATCTTCAATCTTCATCCATCCGTCAACGTAGCAGTTGACGGCTTGACGCCGCCGTCGTTGATCACAGTAGCTGTCGCAACAAGCGGTGCCATCGCCGCCAACAACAATCACCAGCGCCGCTGGTCTCCATTAGCGCAGCCGCTGCTATAATATGCCACTGCCGCCCACAACCAGTGCAACAACAATAGCAGCCGCCGACCGCCCAACAAATATATCCATCCACCACCCACATCCAGTCAGCAAGTCGGCGGCAGCCAATATAGTGTTGCAGCCAACCACAGAAGTAGGAGCAACCATCGCCGCCGCCGCGACCCCCAGGATCAGCCGCTGTCGCTGCCGCTGCCATCATCTATCTAGCCTTTGCCATCGCTTATGTAGCAACTCTGCACTTGGCTCCCCCTGTAGCCTCATGGTCTGCAACATCTCCGGAGCCGCGCAAGAGCCAGTATCATCTCCTCCGCTATGGCCAAGTCCTACAGTAGTTGGCCATCACCTAGTCGCCGCTGAAATTCTGCAACAACATCAAACAGACGTCGTCGCCATCATCGAGGCTCCATCTTGCTGCTGCTCCGGCTCCATCTTGCTGCTGCTCCACCCTGCGTCCTACTGTTGCTGCCTTGATCCTGCAAGCTATTGTTCTTGTAACACTCTACCATATTCAACCATGCCATTACCCCCAATTGTTCTATCTTCTCCCAAGTTTCTGACGTCTTCCAATACTTATGATGTTCGGATCCTTACTCGGATCTATCTTTGGATAATCGGATCCAATTTGAAGCCTAATTGGGTCGGGATTAGATCCATTTAATTTTCTACCCGAATCTTATATTGACCCATTTAGCATATTCTCTCCGGTTATCGGTTTCATTCTCCACATATCACACATCTCCATATCACAAATTCCTCTCAAATCCACCAATTCCTTTCCCACCCACCCATCGTGTGTGCATCTCTTTTTCCACGTGCGGGGGGGGGTCATATATCCATTTCTTTACACCAAACACTCACTCTCGTTGTATTTGGTGTGCGGGGGGGACAAAGAGGAGAGAGAGAGATGAGAAGAGAGAGGGTGTGTGAGAGAATATGTATGGGAGAGAGAGTATGAGAAGAGATGATATATGTATTCAGGCTATATATTCCAGGTTATCTTAATGGAGCTTCGTTCAACACACCTGTTCTCCACTTTCAGACAACATTATCACTCTTGCTGCACTCTTCAGAGACATATGGGTGCTTTTTCAGACTTCTCAGAAGCTCAACAATTTCAAGCCTGCCAAGTCTGCATTTACAAGGTTGATTCATCCAGTTTATCGTCACCGAGCTATTTTTATCACGTCTTCTTCGAACTGCATCTGCTGTATTAGCATCGCCTTCCGCTAATCTTCTTGGGACTTCTTTGATGGATGATATCTCCTTTCCTGTCAAGCCCCTAAGATTCACGCGACAAAGTTATGGTACCTGCATCGTATCACCAACATATCGTCCGTTCATGTTCGTGCCACATTATGCACGTCTTCTCAGACACTTTTAAGACACCACTACTGCTACATCATCATTAGAGATCTGTGTTCATGCCGCGTTAAGTACATATTCCAGTAAAGATGATGTAGTCATGGTATTGATGATCGTCTGCTCCAAGTGACGAATTACTACTGCAATATTCAGGTTCCATTTCAGATGTTCTTCATTCCAGATGCACTCTAAAAGACCTTCACCAAAGCTGGAGGATCTCCAGCCTGCAGAATACAATTTCAAAGAAAAGAGGCGTTGTCATATGATTAAGGGGGAGTTTTGTTTAAGGGGGAGTATCAATCTTTTGTATGGGGAGTGATATTTATCTTTTATAATTTCTATCTTTTCTTTTATCGAGTCCTATAACTCCAAGCTTGGACATGTGTTTCACCCATGATCTAGCTTGAGGGGGAGTGTTAAAGAGTATATATTAGCCTATTTAGTTAATAGGTTAATTAGTTAATGGGCCTTTAGTGTCTCGGCCCGTTTAGATTACTTGGGACACAAGTCTCAGGGTTTCTCCCTTGCTCCTATATATAGGACAGGGCTGTACCTCTTTTATCCAAGGAATAAGGTGACCGATACCGACGCCGTTTCGACAGCTTGGAAATAGGTATTTATCGGTATACCGACGGAAATACCGACAGATGCAATCCTGGCCGTATCGATGCCAAAATGAACGAATTAATTCATGAATTTTTACAGGTGTAATCTCCACACCTAAATGCATCGTTTTATGCAATAAAATTCTATATTGGATGTGGGGTAGGGGGGGGGTCCATCATGTGGGAGGTAAGGAACCTGTCCTGTTTCGTTGGGATTTCGATGAAGGATTTCGATGACAAAACATAGGAATTCAGATATGAAATTTTACAGGTGTAATCTCCACACCTAAATGCATCGTTTTATACAATAAAATTCTATATTGGATGTGGGGTAGGGGGGTCCATCATGTGGGAGGTAAGGAACCTGTCCTGATTCGTTGGGATTTCGATGACAAAACGTAGGAATTCAGATATGAAATTTTACTAGCACAATCCTCAAACTTAAATATACACAATTATGCAACAATATACAATTTACAACATATCAATAACATATTTACTTACCAACTCACATCAGTTGTATGTTGAGTGGCGCGCAGGTTGTCCGTACTGTAATGAGTTGATACTATTGAGATATTCCGCCCATGACATGTGCATCCTATAAAGTTGGTTATATGTAGTCACATGCTCCTCATAGACAGTATCGTTGACAAATTGCATCATCCCAATCTTTAGAAAATGTTGTTCTAAATCTCTGAGATATTGTGCCTTTCTTGGAGATGTAGGTCGAGGAGCTCGAGTGAGTGGATGTTCACTTCCTTGAGGAATATGTTGAATAGCTACAGGCACAGCCATAGGAAGTATTGGGACTGGAGAAACAAGAAGAACTGAATGACCACCACTCCGTGTTTGCCCACCATCCTCAGAAAATGCAAGGGAGTTGTACTGATAACTTCCATGTGGGCCTGAGACATTTGCTGTATAGGTATATCCAACATGATGTTCTACTTCTGGTTGTGGCGGTGGTGGTGATGGCTGATTTTGATATCCGAGATACCCATATTGAGAGTGAGATGGGTATGGTTGCCCAAATAGCATATCGGCAAATCCCAATGTTGAATCATGTTGAGATTGAGAATCAGAACCTGAAATACTCATGTTGCTAAGTGAATCAGCAATATCAGAATAATGATCAATGTTGTAGCCGTAGGAGCCTGTAGCCTGAGGTGGTGCAGCACCACTATAGTCTTTGCCGGTTCGAGTTTTCCTCCTTTGAAAAGTTTTTTCACGCATGGGATATTCTTTTTCTGCTGGAGGAGGAGGAGGTGCAGCTGTCGTAACATAAGGACGATCATCATACTGAGGATCAACAACAGGAGGATATTCAGGAGAGCGCTCACTGCCGCCGCCATCATTGCCACCATCATTATCAGATTTTGATTTTGACCCAGATGTACTTTTTGAAGAAGGAGACTCTGTGCTACCCAATGCTTCTTCTACTGCTATATTGATCTCCATATCAACATTTTCATGCTTAGGCTCAGGCTCAAGTCTTTCAGGTGGAGTTTGGTCAACATTAGTATCAGAATGTCCTTCAAAGTGCTCTTCTATGTATGGATCTGGACGACCATCTAGATTATCAAGAATGGGACGACCTATCTCATTCATCCATTCCTCTAAAGGATCTTCTGAATCATCAACTTCTTCTATGCCTCTACGCCTGGATTGGTTGAATGTGTATGCGGTGTCAATGGGATCGTGGACGACAACAAAATCCACTTCTTTGTAGTTGGCATCTCGTATTGCTCTAGCCCTCAACCGCATGTTGTAGTGAACATATACCAGATCTCTTAGCCTGTCTGCCCCCAACCTGTTCCTTCTCTTTGAGTGAATTAAATTGAAAGTGCTCCAATTTCTTTCACAACCTCCTGCAGATGTTGTTTGAGAAAGAATACGAACAACCACTTTTCTTAGATGGGGGGCACTTGTTCCATTCCATACCCACCACTCACAAGGATCACCCTGATCACGGTTGACAACTGCATTTGGATGACCAAAACAACCGAGGCCTTCACGAAACTGTCGCAACTGCAAAAATATTTAAGAACAAACTTCAGTAAAGGTAAAGAATTTGTTATGTAATATATTTAGTTATATACCTCATCCATCACTATGGTGTGCTCTTTAGTAGAGGTAAAGAATTTGTTAGTTATATCTCTCACACCAGACATTAGAGTCGCATCTAAGCCCAGTTTTCGCGAGTATTGGAACCTCGGGTTCAGATAGTAAGCTGTCACCAATTTCAAATAAGGAAATAAGATTTAGATTTAGTTAACTTATAGCAAGTTATAGAGTTAGAAACTTAGAACATAAATCTGAATTTAAAAGAAATAAATTATATACCTGCTTTATGCAGTGGATGCAAAAGCATATCTGTCCAACGCTTGTCTACAATTGACAAGTATTGTGAATGGGACCTAGGAGCTGCTTGTTTAATACCTTCCACCATTACTTGCATTGCATCATACAAGTAAGGCATTGTTGCGGCTTTGTCACCATCTACCAGCCTCAACACTTTGACAACAGGTTCCATTATCTGCAACACCTTTGTAACCTTATCCCAGAAAGCCCGTCTGGCAATTAGTTCTTCAATCCTTCTGCCAACCGGGGTGTTGTGCTCCTTCATGGAGGTCCACTCCACACCATTGAAAAGCCTCCTAAGTCCATCTTTTTTGGACTTTAATGAGTTCAAGGCCAAGTAATTCGTTGCAAATCTAGTCACCCCTGGTCTAACTAGATCACCTCCACAGTACTCAGATCGCCTAATAGCATTTAACAAGAAGGAATGGTTGTAGATGAAACCTGTGATCAACCTACCATCAATTGTCACACTTTTGATGTAATCAATTGAGCCCATGTCCTTGAGGATCAGATCTATGCAATGGGCAGCACATGGTGTCCAGTAGACTGGATATTTCTTCATTGTACTTTCACCGGCCTTCTTGAAGTTAGAGCCATTGTCATTCACTATTTGCACTACATTCCCAACGCCTACCTTCTTGATGTATTTCTTCATTAAATTCTTGATGTAACTGTAATTCCTGACTGCACCAGAAGCATCAACAGAGTCTAGAAAAATAGTAGATCCGCGGCAATGTACAAGAAAGTTAATAATTTGCTTTCTATTTCCAGATGTCCACCCATCACACATGAGTGTGACGCCATACTCAAACCACAATTGTTTCTGGCTTTCAATCCATACCTGTAGATCTTTCTTCTCTTTGGGAAGATACTTGTTCATCAACTCATATGCAGTGGGGGCTTTGATACCCCTACCCGACTCCCCTATGACATCCACCATGTGTTGTAGATATGGTTCGGTTGCAACATGTGCGGGTATACCATGAGCAAAGAAGAACTTACCCACTGCCTTGCCCACCTTCTCTTTCGCACAAGTAAACATTGCTTTTAGGGTTTTTTGCCTAGCATCATGCTTCCTAACCCCTGGCTCATCAAAATGCTTCAATCTTGCACTAGCAGAACGGAAGAGTGTATCAACGGTGCCTTTTTTTCTTTTATATTGAGCATCCTGATTTTCATCATCATCATCTAAGTCAACAACCGGGACACGTGCAGCCCCACTGCCTCCACCTGCACCAGATGGTCCATATCTCCTCGTAAGTCGAGCTGCCTCCTCCCTATCCCACTCACTTTTGCGGGAGTCTCTGAGAGGACGCCTATACATATGACGTGTATAAGCAGTATCACACCCTGAAGGATATGCAATATCATCATCTGATTCAGCAGAAGAACCTGTGGCCCTAACATCAAAGAGTGTATCTGTGTAAGCCTTTTCAACCTGCTTCAACTTTTGTTGTTTTTGCCTCTTTGCACCCATCAGTTTCTTGAAGTCATCCCTAACACATGGAGGGCACTTCTGGCACATTGCCACATTCTTGTCACCACCAGTAATGTGACACTTGAATCTAGTAATTCCTCCACCACCAAGTGTTTTCTTACCGTAGTTGCAGACAATCTTTGCCCTATTCCCAGACCCAGGTACAGGCTTGCAGTGACTCCATGCAAAATCCACATCCTTTGATGCATGACCAGCCGCACCCTCAACGTCACTTGAAGACGAAGAAGACATCTTCTCAAAACTCAAAAGTCAACACTGAAAAAGACAAAGACAAACAAGCAAAGCAAATGATATTAGTAACTTAGCATTTAATAAAAAAGTACTAGTAAGAAATGTACATTGTCGTATTAACTATTAAGTCTATTCTCTATTCACAATACTAATATCAAATAAAAATAAGCCATTAAGTGAACAAAATCGGTTTCTTTTATGTAATGTAGAATCAAAATCGATATTTTATAATGTATGATACTTGCTTGTAATTATAGAATCAAACACAAGATTTTTTAAGATTTTTCTTTTGAAGATAATTATTTTTTAAATATAAATAAAGTCTGAAATTATTTTTAAAATTATAAAACATGATATTTACTAATTAAAAAGACAAGTGATATGCTTTCTACATGCTAGTTTCATCTTATACAACATTAACACACACAATTCTAAAGAAAAAAAATAAAAAAAACGTTTTTTTTTATTTTCAGCATTTTTATAAATAAAAAATACGAATTATTTAGATATTTTGGGTATATTTTTGTTTATATATGTTCATGTTAGTCTTTGATAGAACTTCTTCTACTAAACCTAAATTAAATACCTATTATTAATGGTACTAATTGTATTATTACTATTAATTAATGAAATAACATGTTAATGTTAATTATTAGTGAGGTAATTAGTGATAAATCAGTAGATCTATATAATATAATCATAGATCTAGTGATAAATAGCATCAATCATAAGTATTTTGGAGTAGATCTAGGATTTTAGGGATATTTGGTGAATTTTTTTAGGTGAGAATAGAATTATAAGAAGAGAAGAGGGGAGAGGTTGGAAATGATGGGAAATGCAAGAAATTAAGTAAACATACCTTAATTGGGGCTGATTTGAGCTCCAATCTCGAAATCGCCCAAACTCCCCAAGGTTCTCCTCTTCAAACAGCAGCAGCAGACTCCGTCTCGCAAAAATCGGTGTATCGGGCGGTATGCCGCCCGTGCCGCCCTGTACCGATGTGTAAGTGGTGCATTTTGCACCGATACCCTCGATATTTGGCGGTATTGGCGGTATACCCACCGGTATGCCGATATATGCGATCTTAACGGCAGATTTGCATGTATCTGTACCGGTACCCGTCGGTATCCGTATTTCGAGCGGTATACCGCCGATACCGACGAAATCTCATCCCTTGCTTTTATCTAATCGAATCAGTTCAATACAATATTCTTTCACAATGCACATTTATACACACATATGATATATATCTATCCACACATAATGACAACTTGGGGGTTCAACATTTTTTTGGACTGCTTGAAGTAGTAAAAAAATTAAGGAAATTCGATGAAAATAGGTTAAAATTGTTAAGAGTTTGATCAAAGATCCTCTTCATATGAGAAATATTGAGGATACATACATGGTGTGTGTATTTATGTATGTTTATGATATATATGTATGCACACACACATCATCATCATAATTACCTAAGCCTCAATCTCAACCATGTTGCATCGGCTACATGGATCTTTCTTTTCCAATTTGTTCTGTTATGGGTGATGATTCTGATGAAGATGTAAATATTCCCATACTCTCCTTATCTATATGTAAATGTGGCATGGGTGCATAACATGATATATATGTATCCACACACACATAACACACACACACACATATATGTTATATATGTGCATAACATGATGGTACATTCCATTAAATACGGAAGAGTATTGTTTTGCAAGATGTTGAGAGGAAACCTCTATAGTCGTAGTGTAGGAGTGGGAGAGGGGTGATGCAAGGTGTTGGTTTGGCTCAAGGCACACCATACAAAGATTGATATACTTGTCAAAAAGCTCAAATCCCAATTTAACTATAAAAACAAGTATAAAAGTGAAAAATTGGGTTTTCACGAAAAGTTGTGAAATTGCCATCAAAATTTTGAAAAGTCGTGAACAGTCAGGAAAAGCCGCCCACTTGCGTTTTATTTGAGAAGAACATTCGGTGGACCAAATAAATTCAACAAGCGATGAAATTTTAGAATTGTTGCCAATTTTCATTACCAGGCCTTAGGGTGCCTTGACACCTAGGCACGTAGCTGATAAGCATGATAGGGAGGAAGCATAAATTGCATATTGTTTTGAGAAGCTAACTATGCTGAACAAGCATGATACGGAGGAAACTTAAAATGCACACTGTTTGAGAAGCTAACTATTGATACACACTAATGCACTTGTTGACCCCATATGTAGGTTTTGTTGTTCCTAATAATCCTTAACAAATTCAAGCATACAGATGAAAAGTGGTGAAGATCCATGGATCAGACATCTAATGTTAATCTTGCAAAATAAAACATATAAAAAATATAAACTATATTGATAACACTTTTGATTTTTTAATCCATCATAAAAGGAACCACATTGAAATCGAACATATTGTCAAACAATTGTGATTATTTGGTGGTTAAATCAAATCAGAATTCTTTGGCTTATCTTGCATGACCTCGATTGACTGATTTGTATTTTACAATAGATAGTATAGAATAATAAAAGTCTTCTAATTAGTTCAGTAAAACAATTACAAAGGTCTCTCTTTTATAGGACAAGAGAATAAAGCATAAAGCAGAAACAAGCAATATGGGATAAAAGAAAGAGGCTAATAGACAAGACAAGTTTAAAGCCCATAACACAATAATAAAAATAAACCCAGTAAAATATATATACTAATACTCCCCCCTCAAGCTGGAGCATAGATATCAATCATGCCCAGCTTGTCCATCAAAGTAGTGAATCTGGTCTTCGGAAGAGTTTTAGTGAAGATGTCTGCAACTTGATCTGAAGTATGTGTATAAGGCGTAGAGATGTGATAAAATAAGACAACTTTCCGCACGAAGTGGCAATCAACCTCAATATGTTTAGTGTGTTCATGGAATGTGGGATTGCTAGCAATAAAGATGGCTGCTTTGTTGTCACAGTGCATGGGTTTAGGTTTAGAATCAGAGACACCAAAATCTTCAAGAAGGCCTCGTACCTAGAAGAGTTCACATGTAGTATGAGCCATTGCTCGATACGCGGCTTCAACACCAGAACGAGCAACTATGGTTTGCTTCTTGCTTCACTAGGTGACTAGGTTACCGCCTACAAAAGTGCAGTACCTAGATGTAGATCTATGATCTATCTTGCTTCCACATTGTCAGAATCAGAATAACCAATTAGATTACAGTGCTCGTGTTTCTTGTAAAGTAGGTCTTTTCTAGGAGAACCTTTCAGATACTTCATAATGTGGCATACAACATCCCAATGACATTGTCTGGGCTTATCTAGATATCTGCTAACCAGTCCAGCAACAGACATGATATCAGCCCTAGTGACAGTGAGATATATAAGTTTCCCTACCATTTCTCGATACTAATGTTGGTCAGGGTAAGGAGGATAATTCTCGTCATCCCAGTTAGTATTGGGATCCAAGGGAGTAACAATAGACTTGGCCCCAAGCATTCTTGTTTCAGATAGTAGATCCAGAACATATTTTCGTTGAGACAAGCATAGACTAGAGGATGAACAAGAAACTTCAATGCCTAGTAAATATCTCAATTTGCCTAAATCTTTGGTAACAAAGTGTTTTTCCAAGTAGTTTTTAGTGGCCTGGATTTCTGCGGAGTCACTACCAGATAATATGATGTCATCAACATAGACAATCAGGATTACAAGACCAGGAGTAGTTTTCTTGACAAACACAGAATGATGAGACTGAGAGCGACAAAAATAGAACTTTTGAAGAATGGAGCTCAGCTTGTTAAACTAGGCTTGGGGACTTTGCTTCAGTCCATAAATTGCTTTGCGCAGGTGACAAACTTTAGATGACTCCCCCTTAATCACAAATCCGGGAGGCTGCTCCATGTATACCTCCTCATGCAGATCGCCATATAGGAAAGCGTTTTTAACATCTAATTGAAATAAAGGCCAGTCTGAATTTACTGCTACAAAAGTAAGTACACGAACCGAGTTCAAGAGAGCGACATGAGAGAAGGTCTCAAAGTAATCTACACCATATGTCTGAGTGTAGCCTTTAGCTACAAGACGAGCTTTGAGTCGCTCAATAGTTCCATCATGATGATATTTGACTGTAAAAATCCATCAACAATCAATTGGTGAACAATCAATAGGCGCATCAACTGACTCCCAAGTATGTAGATCAGTAGTCTGCATTTCAGATTCTATGGCTTGACGCCATGCTGGATGCTGAAGAGCCTGGGTAGCATTTTTAGGAATAGAAACAATAAATAGAACAAAAGTGAAGTTCGCAAAATTAGTTCCCAAGTTAGCAGTGGTACAAAAATTCCTAATGGGATGTTGAGTGCAAGACCGAGTTTGCGTAAACAGATAGGAATATTATAACACCCCACTTTCTAAAACATGTACAACACTAAGCGGAAGCATATATCTCATTGGGATGTCACAAAAATGATTATCATTGCATAAAAATAAAGTTCATATATACTAACACAGGATAAAATAACAATTCTCATACTCAAGTCCCCAACATAACTCATACATGAACAAATCTAAACATGATTACTCTTAAACATCCGACACTTTTTCATAAAACTCACAGTAAACTAAAACACATGTTCATAAACATAAAGGAAATCTACTCGATGGATAGTTGGCACCCCACCAGGTAAGGTCTCAGATGCCCTTGAGCTTCTTCTTTTTCTTCAACTGGTCCTTAGATGGCTTTATCCTTGACGTTGCTCCTTTCCTGCGGGCATCGCGCCCCCAACCATGCATCAAACAAATTGGTAAGTGGAATTGAACATATTATATCTTTAAAGAAAACAAATAAACTTTAAATATTGAAAAAGAAACACAATTGCTTTTATATTATGTCTTTTATCTTGACCTATCTAAGGATCCTCAGGTTTTGCACCGAAGTGCCTCTTCTCTTATGCACCGAAGTGCCTCTTGGGTTGCACGTTGCACTAGAGTGCCTCTTCTCTTATGCACCGAAGTGCCTCTTAGTTCTGCTCCGAGGAGCCTCTTGATGAGGATCTTATATAAGTTATCTTTTAATCTTTCTCTTAAAATTCTTACTTTGCTCTTAAATATTAATCTTGATTTTACTCTTAGTGTGCATGAAGATGATACAATAATATTGACATTAAACAGGGCATTTAGTTCAGTATAAATTCATTGACTTTTAACAAATTGAAACAGTAAATAATACATTCATAACATTCATTATGCATACATATATACCATCAATCAAATATTTATGTTCAAAGAGCATGGACCACTTACCCCTCTCTTAGAAGAGATCCTAGTTGCTTCCTTAGGTTTAGGAAACCCTAATCTCGTTCCTGGGAGTTAAGAAACCCTAATTACCATGTTATGACAATTAATATTCAACCTAATTTCTAGGATTTTTGGGTTCTTGATTAAAACAGGGAAAACGGAGTTGAATCAGGTTTTAAAACTTAGTCCATCGTCGAGATCTCGAAAAATTGAACAAAATCCATATATAACTCGACCCCATTGGATGCACCAATAGAAATGAATTTCTATTTATCGACCAATCAGAAACTTGAGAAAATCCACATATTAATAAATAGGCCGCCTAGTCACAGGCTGAGGTGGCCCAATACCAACCCGCCACCCAGACCAGGCCTTTGCTTGCAAGCACGGGGTCAACTAGGAAGTCAAAGTGAGCAAAAATCCATTATGCCCAAAAGGGCGCAGTTCTGGAAAAGCCATCGTTCAGGGGCAAAACGGGAAAAATGAGACTGTGATTCTTTCTTCCCGATCCAAGAACTGGAGAGGAACTTCAACGAGAGAACAATCATGATTCGAGTATTCAAAGCATAGTTCTTGTTCATATAGTCGAATACTATGGTGCCCAGCACCTGGGCCGTTGCCAGCCGGACCTGGCAAGCTAGGTTTCACAAAAAGCGGTGGTCAGATGGCGGAGAAAAGACTTCCGCCATGGCCGGCCTCAAGGAGGCATTTCGTAGATATCTCAAGGCCAGAAACGCTGGAGAACAAGGCATCAGGAACACTTTAAAACCTCACGCACATGTACAGAAGGTACGGAACCAAACGAAGGGGGTCGAGATCAAGAGATTGCAAGCCTTGGTGGTCGGAACTACAGCCAGGAGAAAAGGGGGAAACTGAGAATTACCTGAAATCGGGAGGAATGGGAGCACAGAAGGCTGCTCGGGATCCTTCAGAACACGACTGGAGCGTCTAGGGCGTCGCTGCAGGCCGTCGGAGGTAGCTGGAGAGGGTTGGAGTCACTCGCGGAGGAGGAAACAGGGGAGGCATAGGACTCCTCATCGACTGAAGGTTCTAGGGCACGAAGCCCTATCATGTTTTGGATCGTTCGATTCGGGAAAAGTCGCTGATGGCAGGGGAGAGATTCGTAGTTTCCGATATACTCACTAGAGGGAGAATAAGAGATAAGAGAGGTCGACGCTCTGTAGAGTCCATTCCGCGCGGTACTCGGATGTGGGAGATGGTCTCCCCACGCGTGGATGAATCCGCGAGAGGCCGACCTGGCTGGGTCACTTGATTCACAGCGTGACCAAAGTTCATAGCATATAGGATTTGATTTATTAGGGTTATTGATCAAAATTTGGTTAAATATTTCCTAGTCCAAATTGGAGTAGCTAGGATAGTCCAAAACTCCTCAAATTTCGTGCATTACTTAATTGGGACACAAGGAACCCAAAAATAGGGTTAGATCCCTAATTTGGCCAACTTGGTTGTTATATCTCTCTTTTAGGATAAACATTTAATTTGACATACAAGATTATTTAAAATGAATTTGAGAATATCCCTTTGGGAAAATCCCAACCTTAACATAACCAACTTGTGTTTAAAATTATTGGGCCATAAAAGAATGGTGATTGGGTTAATTTCATATAAAACCCTAAATGTCACTTATTTAATAGTTAGGGCTAAATTGATGATATTGATTTTCAATTAAGTTAAAAAGTTATCCAATTTACTTTATGTAACATATTTGGGAACCATCATCACATTATTATATGTTTTGATGATCAATTTCGAACTAAAACAAATTAGGATTTTTGATTGGGGCCATTTTATAAGGTTCAAAATTTTAGGATGTTACAAATATCCAAGTCAGAAAATACCGTAGGCGGAGGTGGATCTGCCGACGAGGATGGAGGACTTGGAGGGGCCATGAAGGGAATTGGAGCCTTCATCTTCTTTGATAAACCTTTAGTGGAGGAGCAGGTGCAGTGAAATGAAAATCCGCCCAAGCGTCCGATTAATCGGCCCAGCACTTCGGCCGCTCGATTTTCCCCAAAATCTCTGGTTAGACGTTTAAGATTAAATCACCCGCTTAATGCCCGATTTTCCCGATTAATCTGCCGCTTAGAGGGGATACAAATCGCCCGCTTTAACCCCTTTTTTTGGGAAAAAAGTCCAGCTGGACCCCCTTTTCTACCTATCTATATGTATGCTAAAGTCTGTAAATTGAGGTATAATGGTTATATCCCTAGTTGTATATAGTAATGTATGTCATTATTTGTTATTTGCATAATCTATATCTTCTACAAGTTTGTATTTTGTTTTTGTGAGAGACTTTTTAAAATGAGTTTGCTCTAAAGTACTGTGTAACTACGTTTATGTTCATCAGTCACCTACTATCTTACTTCTCTTGTATTAAATACTAATCTATAGAGATATGTAGTTTCATATGTTTTTCTGTTCCTTTACTTTGAGTGTCATGTGCTTAGCATGTGCCTCACTTACTCCTTTTCTTATGTTGTTTAGTCCCATATGGGTAGCGCTTAGTTTAGTCTCTTGTTATGTTTGCTATATAAGAGACTCCTATGTAATCTGTTTTGATTATCCAATAAACAACATTTCTCCTTTCTACATGGTATCAAGAGCAGGCCCGCAATTTCTCCCACCCTAATTTTCCCACCCATGACATAACAGCCCCCCCCCCCGTCACAGCCCCCCCCCCCCCGCCACAGCCCCTCTCCCTCACCTCCTCCTCCCTCCACCCCTCCTAACCCTATCCCTACCCCCCCCCCCACACACACACACACAGCCGCCGACAGCCCCCCCCCTCCAGCCGCCGCCCTTGCTGCCAGCAGCGGCAACCTGCTGCTGCCGCACCACCAAAACAGCCACCTCCCATTTTTGTTCCCTCTCCCTTCATCCCTCCCCACCCTACCCTCTCCTCCATATCGTCTATCCTCACCATATCCACCATTTCCCCCACCTTTTCCCTCACAATCACCTTCTAAATCCTTACGTACAGCCCTGTGCACTTTCTAATTTTTCTCCGTGTACGTCTGAAAGATTGCGGATTAGTGATCGGGAAACCTCTGGCCTTCTAAGTTGAGAGTCTACTTTGTTCCTCGGGATTTCTGCCTGCGCCTCATGCTGGAACGTTGATTTTTCCTCATGATGGCGTAGGTTTCTTTGTCTTATTTGCCCATATTGGGTCTCTCTGATCTGACTTGTCAGATCTCAACTACTTCTGCCCATTAAGGGTCTCTGCTGCCTCTACCAGTCAAGGGGTTCTACTGCCTCTCTACGGCGTGGTCCATTCTACAGCCATGGCACATTCTGAGCCACCCAGATCTCTGTGTGTCACCACTGTCAAACTTGAAGGAGGATCCAACTACCATCTGTGGTCCGCGTCGTTTGTGCTATATGTCAAGACACAAGGTCGGTACCATCATCTCACTACTGATCCCCCTGCTGCTCCTATTGCTGATGCTGACGACAAGACTAAACAGAACTACATTCAATGGTCCAAGGATGACTCGGGCGTCATGTCCTGGATCCTCAACAGCACTGATCCTAGGATCAGCCAGTCTCTACTCTGCTTGCATGATGCCAAGACGATGTGGGACCAATTGGCACATGTTTATTCCCACCAGGAGAATCCCAAGCGGGTGTTCGAGATTTTCAAACAACTCGCACGGAAGGAGTTCTCCAATGACTTGTCGATCGATGACTTCTACAATCAATGCTCTGCTTTATGGAATGAATACGAGATGTATCATCCGTTGACTGCCGATATTAAAGTTTCACAGCAGCACCGCAATGAACTTTGACTGGTGCAGTTTCTGGCTGCGCTTCCTGACTCCTTCTCAGGGGTTGTTGATCAAATCCTGTCCAGTGACCCGCTTCCTTCTGTTCGAGATGTCCTCAAACGAGTCCAGCGACTACCTTCGCTGACTCCTGCTTCTGCTCCTGCACCTTCGGCTCTGGTTGCTCGCTCTACTGATTACGGCCGTGGTCGTGGCCGCGGTCGAGGCCGTGGTGGACGACCTCCTACTTCTAGCGGACGGGGCACTCCTGCACCTGGACGGAGCACTTCACCTCACCCACGCCACTGCGGCTGGTGTGGCCGTGATAACCATACTGAGGACCGCTGCTGGATAAAGCATGGTAAACCTGCTTGGGCCAACCAAGCGGCTGATGATACTCCTCCTGCTGCTTCTTCTGTGGATCAATCTGCTGCACCACCTAACACTGAATGGTTGCGCTCGGAGTTTGAAAGAATGTTTCAAGAACGTCTGGCACAGCTACCATCTACCTCAGCCTCATCAGCCATGCTTGCCTCGTCCTCGGCCGGTAACACAAAGTGGTGCATCGACTCTGGTGCTTCCACTCATATGACTGGTACTCGCCATTTATTTTCACACATTTCCAACCATACTCCTATTTCTTCTGTCACTGTGGCAAATGGTTCAAGAACTACTGTTAGTGGCACTGGCACTGTCCCTCTATCAAAGGAATTATTTCTTCGTTCTGTTTTATATATCCCAAACTTTCCTGTCAATTTGCTTTCGGTCAACAAAATGGTTAAACAATTAAACTGCTCTGTTAAATTTGACCCGTCTGGTTGTATTATGAAGGACCTCCGCACGAAGACGAGGATTGGTTCGGGTCGTGAGGGACCAGATGGGCTGTACTACCTGGATGGACCACCTACTCCAAAGGCGATGCTCTCTACTTCGGTGACAGAACTTCAACTGCATGTTAGACTTGGTCATCCATCTGCGGCGAAACTAAAACATCTTTTTCCTGGCATCTCTGGCAATAGCTTTACTTGTGAATCTTGTGTAATGGGCAAGCATACAAGATCTGTTTTTTCCTGCAAAAAAATCTATTTCTTCTTCATCACCTTTTGAACTTGTGCATGCGGATATTTGGGGGCCATGTTCTGTGCCCAGTCATTCTGGAGTAAAATATTTTCTGACTTTTATTGATGATTACTCTCGTCTTACTTGGCTGTTTTTACTCAAAGGTCGTAACACTGTATTAGATTGCATTAGTACCTTTTTTGCTGAAATTAAAACTCAATTTGATCAGCCTATTAAAACCTTCCGGACTGACAATGCCCTAGAATTTATGCAACAATCTGTGACTCAGTTTTGCATCTCCCATGGCACACTCCACCAAACCACTTGCCCATACACTCCACAATAGAATGGTGTAGCAGAACGGAAAAATCGCCATCTCCTTGAGGTTGCTCGCACTCTCCTGTTTCATTACAAGGTGCCTCACTGTTTTTGGCCTGATGCAGTTTCGACAACATGCTATCTTATTAATCGCATGCCTTCTTCTGTTTTGCAAAACAAAGTTCCCTACACTCTGTTATTTCCTGATAAACCCTTATTCTCTGTGCCGCCTCGCATCTTTGGTTGTACATGTTTTGTTAAAAACCTTCGCCCTGGTCTCACAAAGTTGGATGCCCGGTCTGTGAAATGTGTTTTTTTGGGATATTCCCGGACTCAGAAAGGCTATCGCTGTTTTGATCCTGATAAGAAACAATGGTTTGTAAGTGCGGATGTGATATTCTTTGAACACATGCCGTTCTACTCTGCTGCTGGGGACCGCCTGACTACTGATATTTTGACTAGCACTCCTCTTCCAGTGGTTGACGACATACCTTCTGTTCCTACTTCACAAGAGAAACCTCTACAGGTATACAAGCGAAGACCAAAGCCCCTCACTACCCCGGCCGAACCAAATCCTACGTCAGCGGAGGATCCACCACAGGCTGAGGTACTTTCTGATTTGCATATTCCTATTAGTTTACGAAAAGGGGTTCGTTCATGTACTCAGCATCCTATTAGTTGCTTTTGTTCTACTGATCATCTGAGTAACAGTCTTGCATACTTTACATCTGCATTATCTGCTGTGCACATTCCTAAAACTGCTGATGAAGCACTTCGACACCCTGCCTGGAAACATGCCATGGAATAAAAAATGCAAGCCCTATATGAACAACACACCTGGGATCTGGTTGATAAACCTTCTTCTTGTCATCCAGTTGGCTGTCGATGGATCTTTACTGTTAAATATGAACTAGATGGCACCATTGCATGTTTGAAAGCTCGATTAGTGGCGAAAGGATATACGCAAACTTATGGCGTCGATTACTTTGAGACGTTTTCTCCAGTCGCACGTCTTAATTCTGTTCGTATTTTGATATCTGTTGCTGTCAATAAAGATTGGCCTCTTTATCAACTGGATGTGAAAAATGCTTTCTTATATGGCGACCTTCAGGAGGATGTCTATATGGAGCAACCCCCAGGATTTGTTGCTCAGGGGGAGTCTGCTTCTCAAATCTGCAAGCTGCGCAAGGCGATTTATGGGTTAAAACAAAGTCCACGTGCATGGTTCGACAATCTTAGCAAAATCTTAATGTCCTTTGGATTTCGACGGTCGCAGGTTGATCACTCTGTTTTCATACGCAAAACCACAGCAGGGCTGGTTATTCTTATTGTGTATGTTGATGACATCATCTTATCTGGCAGTGACCCCGCAGGGATACACGCAACCAAGCAATATCTCACACAACACTTCATTACAAAAGACCTGGGCAAATTGTGTTATTTTCTGGGAATTGAGGTTGCTCGATCCTCTGCAGGTGTTTCTCTTTCTCAGCGCAAATATGTTCTTGACTTATTACAAGCAACAGGAATGTTGGGATGCAAGCCAACCACCACTCTGGATCCCAATATGGATTGGGACAGTGATTCATCTCCTGCATATGCTGACCGCCACCAGTTCCGAAGAATAGTGGGCAAACTCATTTATCTGACTGTCACCAGAGCTGATTTAGCTGCTGCTGTGGGATTTGTTAGCCGCTATCTTGATAAACCAAGGCAATGCCACTGGGATGCTATTATTCATATTCTTCGGTATCTTAAAAGTGCTCCTGGAAAAGGCCTTCTGTATAAGAAACATGGCCACTGTGACCTATCTGGGTTTTCTGATTCAGATTATGCAGGGAGTCGGTCTGACAGGAAATCCACTTCTGGATACTGCACATTTGTGGGCGGCAATCTAGTCACCTGGCGTAGTAAAAAACAAACTGTTGTGGCAAGATCAAGCGCTGAGGCAGAATATAGAGCGATGGCTCATACTACTTGTGAGCTGCTATGGGTTCATAGTCTTCTGAAGGAGTTTGACATCTCTCCGCCTAGTCCTATGCCCATGTTTTGTGACAATAAGGCGGCCATTTTCATTGCGAGCAACCCAACCTTCCATGAAAGAACCAAGCACATTGAGGTCGACTGCCACTTTGTACGGGAAAAGGTTCTTTCGGGTCAGATCTACACTCCATTTATCAGTACAAAACAGCAGCTTGCGGATATCTTCACCAAAGTGCTACCCAAGACTCGCTTTCAGAATCTGAGTTCCAAGTTGGGCTTCTTCGATATCTTCGCTCCAGCTTGAGGGGGAGTATAGAGATATGTAGTTTCATATGTTTTTTCTGTTCCTTTACTTTGAGTGTCATGTGCTTAGCATGTGCCTCACTTACTCCTTTTCTTATGTTGTTTAGTCCCATATCGGTAGCGCTTAGTTTAGTCTCTTGTTATGTTTGCTATATAAGAGACTCCTATGTAATCTGTTTTGATTATCCAATAAACAACATTTCTCCTTTCTACATAATCTATTGCTGTGTTAGATGATAAGAATATTGCTGTAGACTATATCTACTGATACGATGAGTCTATTGTTTAATGTTGATCTATGTAAACATACAATAAGTCTATTATTTAATGTCTTAAATTCATGTAATTTATTTGTATTTGTTCAATCATAATTTTTTACTCGTGTTATAAACTATTTGAGTGTTTGATATTATTCTGTAGGTGTTTAGATATATATAAAATTTCCTAAAATATAATATTTGTATACATATATGTGTAATTTTGCATAAAAGTACGTAGACAATTGAAACCCGTTTTTTCAAAAATCAGCCGCTTACCACCTAACCCAGTTACAAGGTGTTGTCTGCACGCTTATCGCTTAACGTTTTTTAAAACATTGACTAGGTGCGACAGTTGTGTCTGGTAGAACAGTATCATCAATCAGAGAGGTAAAGGAGTATCCGCTAGTAAATCAGATGTCAGTGCTGGGCCGACTGAAGAATAGAACGACATATGCTAAAAAAAGGCTAGATCAACAGAAACCATCCACTTCTTTGTAATTGGATCATACCACCAGTACCCTTTTTGTATCCTAGAGTATCCCAAGAAAACACACTTGGTAGCACGTGGATCCGGTTTGGTTAGGCCAGGACGCAATTTTTTCACAAAATAGGTACGTCCAAAAATTTGAGGAGGCAGAGTAAATGGAGGTGCATTAGGATATAGAATTTGATATGACACTTGATTGCCAAGAATAGAAGAAGGCATGCAATTAATGAGATAACACGCAGTGGAAACGACTTCCGGCCAGAAACATTGGGGGACATAGTGGAAAAGGAGAGTGCGGGCAATCTCAAGACGATGACATTCTTGCGTTCGGCAACCCCATGTTGTTGAGGTGTGTATGCACAAGTTGTTTGGTGAATTGTACCCATTTTTTGACAAAAAAGACTGAATGAGGTTTGCACGAATTCAAGGGCATTGTCAGTATGAAAGATTTTCATAATTTTATCAAACTGGGTACAAATCTCAACAAAAAAGGATGTGATAGTATCAAGTATATGAGATCTGTCTTTTAACAAAAATAACCAGGTAGTTCTAGAGAAATCATTAATAAAATTAATTAAGAATCGAAAACTAGAAATGTTGGAAACAGAACACATGCTCCAAATGTCAGCATGTACTATATGAAACGACTGTTTTGAGCCAATACAAGTTTTTCTCGTAAAAGTAGATCTAGTAACTGGCATATTTCAAAGTGAAAAACTGAATAAAAAATATCTGGTAGTAAGTGCTTCAACTTAGCCGGTGAAGGGTGTCCCAACCGATAGTGCCACTGGATGCCGGTCACAAAAGTAGTCACTAGCGCAACAGTCTTCGGCATGTCCAGGAAGTATAAGCTGTCTGGTCCCTAATGGCTTCAACCATCTTCATCCTCGTGCGCAGATCCTAAAAGATAACACCATCCAGGTCAAAAGTTGTGGAGCACCGTAGGCTCTTAACAATTCTACTCACAAATAACAGATTTATTGGGAATTTAGGAACATATAGTGTTGAATGTAATAATAAAAGATGACCAGGAGTGCAAATATTCTTAATTCTGGAAATGGGTGTTTGAGAATCGTCAACAACAGTAACAACCAGAATAGCAATTTTTATGCAGTTTAGAAAATAAAGTATGATTGCTAGTAATATGGGAGGTTGCACCAAAGTCGATCATCCATGTATTTTTACCAGACTGTGCCAGGAGAGCAAAACTGCCATCAGTAGATGTCTCAGCAGAGGAAGCCAGTCGTGCTTGGTTCAACTTTTCAAACTCAGATCAGATCCATTCGGCAGACGGTGGGGCAGACGGGGATGCAACAATGTTGGGCTGTTTTGACGTAACTTGATTTCCCCAAGCAAGTTTGCCATGCTTGATCCCTCATCGGTCTTCAGTATGATTGGTTATTTGCAGAAGTTGCAGTAGTACTGTTCAGTAGATGAAGAGTCGGAACCAGACGAGTACGATTGGCGACCAGGTTCTGTAGTAGAGTGCCCTCAACCACGCCCATGACCGCGACCACAACCAGGAACACGACCACGACCATGGAAAGAATCACCAAACCGAACAACAAGGGCTGCCCCATCAGAGGAATCATGAAAAACTTGAGAGACAGAGGGTAAGCGTTGTATGCGTTTTAGAACGTCTAACAAGTAGGCAGAGGGTCACTAGATACCGATCAACAACACCAACAAAGGAGGATGGCAACCCAACAAGGGACTGAACGAGCTGAAGCTCATTGCGCTGTCGTTGGATTTCCTTAATATCAGCCGTGAGCCGGTGGTAGACCTCGAATTCGTCCCAGAGCGCGCAACACTGATTGTAGTAGTCTTCCACATAGTCAATATTAGTGTACTCCTTCTTGGCCAAGTGTTTGGAGCATGGTGCAGAACTTCGACTTCGTGTCGACTTCGCCAGGTGTGGAAGTGGAAGTTTGTGGAAACTTCGAGGAAGTTTCGAGGAAGTTTAGACGCAAACTTCGACAAATTTCGATGCCATTTTTTGAAGAAAATGAAGTGAATTTGAAGGAAACTTTAATTGAAAACTACTATATATGTTATACATCTATCTTATATATGTTAATTTAACACAAAACACAATTCACAACTCTCTAGCCCTAGTTTCAAGGGTCAAATGTGTAATACACATATACAAATATAGTTCACCATATGTATTCTATACAATATACAGTCAAATAGTAGTTAAAACACCCTATCTAGGAAAGAGTGGCAACAAACAACATAGGAGTTGATATTAGAAGTTGTGAAGAGGGTTGGAGGCAACACTTATGCCTTATATGGCCTTTGGGACACTAGTTAGGATTAATGCTCTGGGTCGTCTCAACTTCGACCAAACTTCGCCCAACTTCGCCAACTTCGAGGAAACTTCGACAACTTCGGAGAAGTTGAGACGAAAATACACACAAAAAAGTCAACTTCGCCGACATCACTGAAACTTCGCCCCGAAGTTTGGACGAGGCCGAAGTATTTGGGATTCGACTTCGCCTATGGTCGAAGTTCGAAGTTTCGGCGAAATTTCGCCAAAAATCGTCGAAGTTATGTTCCATGGTTTGAAGATTTCAAACACTTTCTTCGGATTTTGCTAATGAGTACACGTGGGAAAGTTGATCCCACATGTCCTTAGCCGTCCACAATTGTAGAAGAGATTGGCTGATTTTAGGTTCAACACTCTTGACCATCCAAGTCATAACACCAGAATCTTCTTTTGTCCATAGGTCATATGCCTGCTTTGTCTTGTCATCAACAGTCGCAGTAGGAGCAGCCAAGCCTTTACTAGAAAGATGGGAGTAGCGTCCTTGAGCCTTAACATAAAGCTCGAAAGATGCCGCCCAAGTGTGATAGTTGGAACCATTGAACTTGATAGTAGTGATGCACAGATTCTGGAGCGGATCGGTGGACGCCATGAGTCACGTAGTATGCAAGACGGAAAAGCAGACAGGAGCATTAGACATAAGGTAGACGTAGCAGTCAGCAGAAAAGAGCAGCAGAAACCCAACACATGGGTAGAGGTTAGTGTTGATAGGAGATCTGAAGCATCATATCTCAGAAACCCACGTAGGGGCAGCAAAAGATACAAAAAAATCTATGCCAACATGGAGGAAGAATGACTCCACCATGAGGCGTAGGTAGGCAGAGAGCGAAAACCGATTAACCCGTCAATGTGCTATAATTAGAAAGTTGTCGAGACTTTTAGGGAACATGAGAGAAAAGGAGTGATCGGCGTGGCTAGCCGGAGGAATAGGTGGCTAGTGTAGGAGGAAGTGGTGGTGGGTTAGAGGGGAGGAAGGAGAGGGAGCGAGGGAGGACGGTTTGGGGGGGATGGAGGTGGCGGCCAGTGGCTGTTTGGAGGTGGGGTGGCGGCAGAATGGGTGGAGCAAGAGGGGGGTGGCGGCGGGACTAGCCACTAAGGGAGGGGATGGGGGGTGGCAGAGGGTTGGTGGGATGGAGAGGGAGTGGCAGTGGTGGTGGGGGGGTGGGAGGGTGAGGCGGCAGGGAGAGGAGAGGGCAGGGGTGGGCAGCGGCGCCGGTGAGGGTGAGGGGAGCAACAAGGGTGGAAGAGGAAGGGAGGGGTGGCGGCTAGCTAGGGTTTATAGGGGCATGGATTAGGGTTAGGGTGGGAAGGGTTTAAGGAGGATCATCTGCTCTCATACCAACTAGAATAATAAAAGGTTTCTAATTAGACGAGTACAACAATTACAGAAGTCTCTCTTTTATAGGACAAGAGAGTAAAGCATAAAGCAGAGACAAGCAATATGGGATAAAAGAAAGAGGCTAATAGGCAAGACAAGTCTAAAGCTCATAACACAATAATAAAAATAAACCCAGAAAAATATATATACTAATAGAGAGTATTCATAAAATGGTATAAGAATGCAAATGAAATCAAATATAATGAAGTGTGTTTTGATATCTTTAGAGTGAAGTGTTAGTATTTGTTATAAGTGGATTATTTGGATGTAATGTTGCTTGATTTATACTATAGGCATGTAACTTCTAACTTTACCTGCCATTGATGTTATGTGGACTTCGAAGTCTGACAAATTGCAACTTCGTTGTGTCTTCTTGTGCTTGGTTAGAACGTTTGTGAAGAAAACCCTAAGTTGTACTTTGAACTAGGTATTTATGTTCCTTTGTATTTCCTAGGTCGACAAAGATCAAGTTGTCAATTGGGTATTTTCCTTTCAAAAACACCCACTGGATAAAGACGAAGCCAACAACGGTATGCTGAATAAAAATATCTCTGCAGATAAACATTTTGATTTCTCTTGAGTAACTTTCTTTCATGATCTTGTATTTTCAGGACAATTCTATGGCTTTCATGGATCCAGGACATCTCAATTCCCAGCAAACACATTGGAGGTATTTTCAAGTTAAATCATCTCAAATGTGTGCACTTGCGTGCACACACACATACAAGATCATTGAATCAATTTGGCTTTATCTTTATTTATCAAACATAATCCTATTTTATCTAGCAATTTTAAACCATAACAGTTGAGCTTCAAATTATATTCATGTGTATGACAATTGACAACTCAGTCAAACCACACCCTTTCGGCCTGCTTCTGAATAATTCATTTAAATCACATAAACCATATCGTACAGGGTGGCTGAAGAGATTTAAACAACTAAACAACATTGATGCCAAAGAACTGTACATGAAATACTAAAGACATACCGAAATAGACTAATCCTTAATTTGCAGTAATATCTTAAAGGGACCATATTTTTTCATAGTTGAATTATTATGTGCGTAGTAGTAAATTTTGGAACTTGAAGAATCAAAGTGTTCACTGTAGATGAATTAATATTTATTTGATATGCCTAAAACAATCACAAGACACTCTTTTTTATAGGACAAGAGAGGAATTGAAAAACGAAAACACTAGATATGGGATAAAAGAAAAGGCAAAAGACAAAGATAAGTTTAAAGCATAAATAGCATAAAACATATATATCAATACTCCCCTTCAAGCTGGAGCATAGATGTCATGCATTCCCAACTTCTTCACCAGAGTAGAAAATCGATGTCTTAGAAGCATCTTTGTACAAGATATCGACAATTTGATATTCTGTCCGGATATAAGGAGTGGAGATGCGACTTGACATAACAAATTTCCGGACAAAATGACAATCCACCTCTAGGTGTTTGGTGCGCTCATGAAAGGTCGGATTGTTAGCAATAAAATGGAGGCTTTGTCATTGCAAAACGTAGGAACATGTTTTGGATCACATATATCAAATTCTTTGAGGAGTCCTTGGACCCACATTAGTTTACGAGTAGTAGAGCCATGGCTCTATACTCAGCTTCAACGTTAGACCAAGCAACAACATTTTATTTCTTACTGTGCCATGCGAACAAATTTCCTCCAACAAAAGTACAACAACCATAGTTGGACATTCTATCACTTCTACTACTAGCATAGTCTGACTCGGATTGACCACTGAGTTTACTGTGCCCATGTTGCCGATAAAATAAACCTTCCCTAGGGAATTCTTCAGATATTTAAGAATGTGACAAAGAACATCCAAGTGACATTGTTGAGGTCTATCCAAATACCTACTGGCAAGTCCTACAACATAAGTAATGGCAACTTTAGTGCCAATGAGATAAATTAGCTACTAACCAATCTTCTGTATCGGTGGCTATCAGGATAAGGTGGAGATGGCTCATGATCCCAATTTGTGTTAGGATCCAGAGGGAACGTGTCGACTTAGTTCTTAGCATGCCTATTTCCTTTAAGAGATTAAGGGTATACTTGCGTTGTGAGAGACAAATGCCAGAAGACCTAGAAACTGAAGTTTCCAAGAAGTATCTGAGTTTCCCTAGATCCCTTATAACAAAATGTTGCTCAAGATATCTTTTAGTTTGCTTGAATACCTTCTTTGTCCACTTCTAGATAAAATAATCATCCACATACACAATCAGAAAAACAAGTCCGAAAGTGGTTTTTCCTAATGAACACAAAATGATCACAGTGCGAGTGTCAAAAATGAAAGTTAGGGAGAATCTGTCTTAATTGATCAAAGTATGCTCTAGAACTTTGCTTCAAACCATAGATTGCTTTGTGAAGTCTTCAGACTTTGGAACACTCCCCATGAGCAAGAGAACCAGGATGTTGCTCCATATATACTTCTTCATGCAAGTCTCCATATAAAAATGTTTTTAAAATCAAGTTGATAAAGTGGCCAATCATGGTTAACAACAACAGATGTAAGAAGTAAGAACTCTAAAAGATTTTAGCCTAGCAACAAGAGGAAATGTTTTAAAATACTCGACTCCATAAGTTTGAGTATAGCCCTCCGCATCTAGGCGGGTTTTCATCCGTTCAATCATACCATCAGGTTGATATCTTATAGTGAATATCCAACAACATAAAATAGAGCAATTTGGAGGACGATCAACAAGATCCCAAGTCTGTTTATCACGAAGGGCATTCATCTCAGTTTCCTTAGCTTGATGCCAGGCAGGATGTTGCAATGTTTGAGTAGCATTCTGAGGAACAGAAATAGCAGAGATAGCAGATGTAAAGCAGCAAAGCTAGTACCAAGATTAACAATAGAGCATAATTTACTTATAGGATGCTTAGTACAAGAATGAACACCTTTTTGTAGACTTTTTGGAAGATCCAGATTAGATGTACCTAGGGAGGTGTTGTAATCTGCCGATGAAGGAGGATGTGGTTGTTGAGGGTTCATAGAGGAAACTGTAACCTTGGGTCCTCGTTTGTATACTTTGAAAGGTGGATCAAGAACAATAGTATCTTCAAGAGAAACATCTTCCACAAGTTGGGGGAGTGGAGTAGGATCCAACAAATCACAAGATAAATCACACCAATTTTCAGAGTAATACGACATATGTTAAAAAAAGATCACATCGGCACTAACAAACCACTGTTGAGTAGAGGGATCATAATATTGATACCCTTTTTGAGTTCTAGAGTACCCTAAAAAATGCACTTAGTAAATTTGGGATAACATATGTTAAGCCCCAATGGGGCGAAGATTTTTAACAAAACATGTACTGCTAAAGATGTAGGGAGGTACGGAGAAAATATGTGAATCTGGATAAAGAGGAGTGTATGTGACCTAATTTTTCATAACTGATGGGGGCATTCGGTTAATCAAGTAACGGGTGGTAGACCTCATGCCAAAAATATTTTGTGACATGATACCAAAGAAGGATGGTAAGAGCTACTTCTAGAAGATGATGATGTTTTCTCTCCGCCACACCATTTTGTTTTGGTGTGTAGGAGCAGAAAGTCTGATTGATGGTGCCCTTATTAGTACAAAATATGTCAACAAATTTTTGCATTCTAAGACATTATAAGTGCAAAAAACTTCGGTAGGTTTATCAAATTGGGTGTTAATTTCAGCAAAATAGGTAGCAATAGTATCCAAAATGTTACTGTGATCTTTCAATAAAAACAACCAAGTTGTCGGGAGTAATCATCAATGAAAGTAATAAAATATTCAAATCTAGAGAGACTGGTAACCGAGCATGATCCCCATATATCAGCATGTACCACATCAAATAGATTTTTAGGACCAATGTCTTTTTTCCTAGGAAAAACAACCCTAGTTAACTTTCTAAACTGACATGCTTCACAATGAAAAACTCTCTGATGGAGTAGGAAACAAGCACTTTAGTATAGCAATAGATGGATGTCCCAGATGATAGTGCCATTGTAGTCCAGAAGAAAGTAGAGCAACAACAAATTGTGGTACATCCAGGCAGTACAGTTCATCTGGTCCATAATGGACTGAACCAATCCTCATCTCCGTGCTGAGATCTGAAATGCACAACCCTCAAGATCAAATGTGATAGAGCACTTAACAATTTACTCACAGATAAAAGATTCAAAGAAAATCTTGGAACATATAATATAGATTTCAAGGGTAAATTATGAGACAGAGAAATGTTCCCATTCTTTGCACACGTCATCGAGTTCCATCAACCACTGTAACCGGTGGAACCTTAGTTGTTTTAGTCAAGTCAGAAAATAAGTCACAACGACCAGATATAGAGCAGACATCAGAGTCAATAACCCATTTATTTTTACAATAAGTTGCAGGAGAAGTAAGTAAAGCAGAAGAACCTCCATCTTGATTATCTGTTTGCGAAGGCATGCATTCTTGAAGGATTTTCTCAAACTCAGAACGGATCCACTCAACAGTGGGCAGGTAGAACTGGAGGCAATAGTGGATGGATCTTCAGAAGTTTCACTAATGACCTGGATTGAGTTCACCGTGTTTAGCCCAACAACGATCTTCAGTGTGGTTTGTACGACCATGTAAGTTACAAAATATGTTTCTTGAAAGAGGTTTTCCACATCCAGATCCATATGGAGAAGGACCACGTCCATGACCTCCAGAAGAATGACCTCTGCCTCGATCGCGTCTCTGTCCACGACCTCGGCCAGAGTCACCAGTATAGACCTCAAGGGTAGTATTGTCAAAAGAAGTAGATGTTAGGGATGACATGGACGGAAGTTGCTGGACTCTCTTAAGTACGTCTCGTAGAGTAGGCAAGGGATAACTAGATAAGATCTGATCAATGACTCTAGAAAAGGTATTAGGCAATTCAACCAAAAATTGAATTACTGAAGTTCTTTGCATTGGCATGGAGCTTCTTTAATATCAGAAGGTAGAGGATGATACCCCTCATATTCACCTTAGAGACCCGAACATTGGTTGTAATAATCCTCCACAGAGACATCAATTTAGTTTTTTTTCCCGCAATATTTATGAAGATCTCAAACATCTTTTTTGGGTTCTGGTGGTCCGAGTACACATCTGAGAGTTGATCCCACACGGCCTTAGCAGTATGGAGGCGAAGAGAGATTTAGTAATCTTTGATTCGACGTTGTTAACCGTCCACGTCATCACTGTCGAATCGTCTTTAATCCACAAAGCATGGGCTTGTTTGGCCTTTTCATCAACTGTTTCAGCAGGAGGGGTCGATGCAACAGAAGTGAGATGAGAATACCGCCCTTGGGCTTTCACATAAAGCTCAAATGAAGCCAACCATACATCGTAGATGGAGCAATCCAGTTATTGTTGTAACATAGAGCGACCAGGGAGAGAGGGGATGCGATGGGGAGGAGGTGGGTGGGCTATGGCTGGAAAAGGGGGGGTGGTAGGAGGGGTGAGGGGGTAAGCAAAGGTGGTAGGAGGAAGGGGGTTGGGAGGTGAGCAACGACAACAGGAGGAAGGGGTTGGGGGGGGGTGGGCGGCGTTGACAGGGAAAGGGAGGGAGGAGTGGGGGCGGGCATGAGGGGGTGGGTGGGTTGGCTACGACGACTGGTAGACAGAGGGAGGGGTGGGGGCGGGCATGAGGGGTTGGGTGGGTTGGCAACGACGGCTGACAGGGAAAGGGGAGGGTGGTATGGGTGACATGGAGGGAGGGAGAGAGGGATTGGGGGCGGCGGGCAAGAGAGGTGGGAAGCGTAAAGTTAAGGTTAGGGAGGGTAAAGGATGGAGAGGCTAGGGGGGATCATAATCGTCTGATGCCATGTAGATGAAGTAATATTTATTTGATGTGTCGAACAGTTACAAGACACTCTGTTTTATAGGACAAGAGAGTAATTGAAAAATGGAAACAATAAATGTTGCATAAATGAAAAGGCAAAAGACAAATATAAGTCTAAAGCATAAATAGCATAAAGTATATACATCCATATTTCCAGAATGGGTGTAAGAGAGATTTTAACACGAAAATAGACGATAAGAAGACAAGGAAAGGGTATTACATATGACTGACTCTATATGAAATAAAAATGGGAGTGACAAAATCTTAAGAATAAACTATGTAAAGTTGTCATCAAAGATATCACTTCCATTGTTGGGTTGGTCGTTTGTTACTTCGACAATCTACGACAATGCTGTAGAGAATCAGGGTTTCAGAGAGCATAGGGTTGCACAAAGTGTGCACCCTCATATATATAACACTGTGACAATTACAGAGAGGTCCATACAGAATAAACAAATAACAAAATAAATAACAGAATATAGAAAACATATATTGTAACACTCCCCCTCAAGTTGGAGCATAGATATCAATCATGCCCAACTTGTCCACCAGTGTGCAGAAATGCTTCTTAGCCAGAAGTTTCGTGAAGACATCAGCAACTTGATCTTCAGATCTCGTGAAAGGAGTGCAAATTTTACCAGCCAGAACAGACTCTCGAATAAAATGGCAATCCACCTCAATATGCTTGGTGCGCTCATGATAAACAGGATTATTGGCAATGAAAATAGCAGCTCGATTGTCACAGTGCATAGGAATCGCATAAGAAGATTCAATCCCAAGTTCATGCAAAAGAGAGCGCACCCAGAGAAGTTCACAAGCAGTATGGGCCATAGCCCTGTATTCAGCTTCAGCACTGGAGCGAGCTACAACATTTTGTTTCTTGCTCCTCCAAGTCACCAAGTTAACCCCTACATAGGTACAGTAGCCAGAGGTGGATTTCCTGTCAATCCTGCTGCCCGCATAATCTGAATCAGAATAGCCTTCAAGCTTATAGTGTCCAGATTTCTTGTAATGCAAACCTTTGCCAGGTGCCCGTTTTAAGTATCTCAGAATGTGACATACATCATCCCAATGACACTGTCTAGGCTTGTCCAAGTACCTGCTCAGAAGACCAACAGCAGTAGTAATATCAGGACGAGTAACAGTCAGATAAATCAATTTCCCAATAAGTCTCCTGTATTTCTTTGGCTCAGAAAACATAGGTGAGGTATCATCGTCCCAATCAACATTGGGATCCATAGGAGTATCTGAAGGTCTTGCTCCCATCATACCAGTTTCCTGCAAGATATCAAGTACATATTTCCTTTGGGACAATACAAGAGCACTAGAGTTCCTGGAAACCTCTATACCCAGAAAGTATCGTAATCTGCCCAAGTCTTTGGTAGCAAAATGCTTACCCAAATGAGTTTTTGTGGCCTGAATACCTGCAGAATCACTGCCTGAAATAATGATATCATCTACATAGACAATCAGAATAATAATCCCTGCAGACGTTTTCTTCGTGAAGACAGAATGATCCACTTGAGACCGTAGAAAGCCAAAATCAGACAGAATCCTGCTTAATTTATCAAACCAGGCACGTGGACTTTGCTTAAGCCCATAAATAGATTTTTTAAGCCGACAAACTTTACGAGACTCCCCCTGAGCAACAAACCCAGGAGGTTGCTCCATGTAAACCTCTTCCTGCAGATCACCATATAAGAAAGCATTCTTCACGTCAAGCTGTAGAAGGGGCCAGTCAGAATTCACAGCTACAGATAACAATATTCTAACAGAATTCAAGCGAGCAACAGGAGAAAAAGTCTCAAAATAGTCAATGCCGTAGGTCTGAGTATATCCTTTGGCAACCAGTCGAGCTTTCAACCGTTCAACTGTACCGTCCGGTTGATATTTGACAGTGTAAACCCAGCGACAACCAACAGGCTTGCATTGAGGAGGAGGATCCACCAGCTCCCAAGTGTCTCTATCAGTCAAAGCTGTCATCTCATCCTGCATAGCAGAAGTCCATGCTGTACTCCGCAGAGCATCCTGAATAGACTTAGGAACAGTAACAGCAGATAAGGCATGTACAAAATCACGCGCCTGAGCAGTGAGATGATCAGTAGATACAGATTGAGCAATACTATGAGACGTGCAGGAACGAGTTCCTTTGCGAAGAGCAATAGGAATATGTAAATCAGATTGTACCTCAGGAGAAGCAGAACCTTCTGGAGGTGAAGATTGGTCGGCTGGGGGGGGTACATGAGAAGAAGGTGCTTTGTTCCTGCGCTGATAAACACGAAGCTGAGGACGAACTGGCATCTCAGTATCAACTGTCTCAGGTACACAATCAGACAGAATCGGCAAGGGTGGTGCAATGAGATCGGGTTGCAATTTGTCTCCCCCAGATGAATAAAAAGGAGTGTCCTCAAAAAATACCACATCACTACTAGTCAACCACTTTCTCGTAGCAGGATTATAACAGCGATAGCCTTTTTGAGTCCTCGAATATCCCAAGAAAATACATTTAGTTGCACGAGGCGAGAGTTTATCAGAAGACGGGCCAAGAAGACGGACAAAACACGTGCAACCAAAAATCCGTGGAGGAACAGAAAACAAGGGTGCCTCCGGATGTAAAACTTGAAACGGGATTTTGTTACCAATAACCGATGAGGGCATACGATTAATAAGAAAACAAGCAGTCATAACCGCTTCTGGCCAATAAGAACGAGGAACATGTGAATGTAACATGATAGTGCGGGCCACTTCTAATAAATGACGATTCTTCCTTTCTGCAACACCATTCTGTTGTGGTGTATAGGCACAAGAGGTCTGATGTAAAGTTCCAACAGTTTTACAAAAACATTCCACATCTTTTTGAACAAACTCCAAAGCATTATCAGTTCTAAAAATTTTAATAGGCACACCAAACTGAGTTTTAATTTCAGCAAAAAAGAACTTTATTGTAGATAGCACTTCGGATCTACTTTTCAACAGAAATAGCCAAGTAGTCCGTGAAAAATCATCAATGAACAAAATAAAGTATCTATAACCAGACACACTTGGTACATTACATGGTCCCCACACATCAGAATGTACTATATCAAAAATATGCCTGCTGCTCATAGAACTGCGCCGCGGATATACCGATCTAGTCTGTTTACCCAATTGGCAAGACTCACACTGGAGACTACAGCTACTCATATCAGGAAATAAATGGCGCAGTTTGTCAGAAGAAGGATGTCCCAGCCGGTAATGCCACTGTAAAGTAGAGACTGATGCAGATAGAGCTGAAACTTCAGTAGACTTTGGCATCTCGTCCAAGTAGTAGAGACCATCAGCACCTTCATACCCCCCACCAATCTTCATCCTCGTGAGAAGGTCCTGAAAAATGCAAGAGCCAGGACGGAATGTCAGGCTACAGTTCAAATTCCTTACAAGTTTGCTCACAGATAATAAATTCATAGGAAAGTTAGGCACATATAAGGCAGATTTGATAAAAGACTGAGACATAATGTCCCCAATGCCAGAAACAGAAGATCTAGATCCATCAGCAACCATAACTGTAGATTTATGAGCAGGTTTAGAGATAAACTTAAACAAAGCCCGATTTCCAGAAATATGGGAGGATGCACCAGAGTCAATCACCCATTTATTATTACCAGATGGAGGAGGCAAATGTGAACTCAAAAAAGCAGTATCATAACCAGTAAGGGCAGCATGAGCTCCACTCGTGGATGCGTCAGAAGAGGAACCACCACGCTCCAAAAGAAGGCGTTCGACTTCAGCCCGGATGTAGTCAGCAGTAGTAGTGTCCGCAGTGTCTGGTGGAGAAGGATGTGCAGCACCCTCAGAAGCAGCAGTGGAAGAATTAGCAACAGTGTTTGCCCATTCAGGTTTTCCATACTTCTCCCAACATTTTTCTTCAATGTGGTTCGTCCGACCACAGTAAGAACACAAACGGGATCCAGGCGAAGGGCGCGCAGTAGTAGTAGTAGCAGGAGGGGCCCCACGCCCAGCAGTAGGAGAACGACCACGCCCCGCACCAAGGGGAGGACGTCCATCAGAAGAGCGGCCACGACCACGACCGCGACCACGGCCACGACCACCCCAGGCAGCTAAGGCAGTAGAGTCCCCAACATCTGGTGTCGGGGAGGAAAGACGCAGAAGTCGCTGGTAGGCACTCCGAAGGGAAGGCAGTGGATCACCAGCCAGAATCTGATCCACAACTCCAGCATAGGAGTCAGGCAAGCCACTCAAAAACTGAATCAGCTGTAGCTCATCGCGCTGTTTGCGCATAGTCGCCAGATCCGTGGACAAGGGATGATACGTCTCCAGTTCACCCCACAACCCGGTGAACGTAGAGAAGTAATCGGCGATATCAGTACCAGTGAAGGTGAGACGACTAAGCTGTTTGTTGATATCAAACACTTTCTTCGGATTCTGGCTGTGGGAGAAGGTGCCAGCAAGTTCATCCCACATCTGCTTTGCCGTAGGTAAGCGGAGAAGAGTCACACTAATTTTCTCAACCGAGCTGTTGAGAATCCAGGTCATCACAGTTGAGTCATCACGGACCCAATCATCATAGGCTTTGACGTCCTTCAAATCAGCATCTTCAGCAGGCTGTGGTGGACCGGCACGAATGAGATGGGAATATTTCCCTTGTGATTTAGCATATATCACAAAGGAACAGACCCACAGCTGGTAGTTGCGTCCGTCAAGTTTGACCGTAGTAACTTGACGACGCAGATCATCAGTCGAGGACGCCATCAGAAAGGCAAGCACAGCAGGCAGGCAAGACAGGCAGGTAGACGATCACACGGGACCTCTCACATACAGACTACACCAAGGTGTAGTAGAAGACCCGGAGGCCGACGCCTACACGGGCAGGCAGGTACAAACAACACGAACCGACGAAGGCCCTAGCCGAACAACGTACCGATCTCCCCCGGAAGACTAAACTAGGCCAGATCTATCAACCCGGCAGCGCACCTGCTGTGCGAACAACACCAACGGTTGCTCAAGCACTAGCGGAGCACCAAGCCAGGAGAGTAGACGGACCGGGAGCCGGCGGGAGACGGTAGACTAGGCCAGGGAGGCGGCCGGCCGGCGGGCTGTACCTGCCCGGCGGCGCCGGCGGCGGCGCCGGCTGCTGCTGCCCCCGGCGGCGGCGGCTCCTGCGGCTGCCTGGGCCGGCGGCTGCTGCTGTCGCCCGGGCCGGCGGCGGCGGCTGTGGGCGCGGGGTGGGGGGGGGCGGCGCCGGAGAGGGAGGGAGGGAGAGAGAGAGGCCCTAGGTCTGGACCTGCTCTGGTACCATGTAGAGAATCAGGGTTTCAGAGAGCATAGGGTTGCACAAAGTGTGCACCCTCATATATATAACACTGTGACAATTACAGAGAGGTCCATACAGAATAAACAAATAACAAAATAAATAACAGAATATAGAAAACATATATTGTAACAAATGCCATTCGGACTTTCTCTGTCATATTTTGTGCTATCATAAGTGCCCTTGTGGGAAAGGATGACTTTATATATAATATGGACATGCTGATATGTGCTATGCTGACTGTAATTATGCTAGGCTTTATCCTGATAGATAAGTCTACCTTGGAATGGTGTACCCTTTTTTGGTGGAAACTTAGTTATCCGGAGAATAAAAAATACAATGTGTGCAATTAGGCCCAATATGGAAGATGATCTAGAAGTTGTGGCCTGTACAACCAATGAATTAAGACACTTCTAAAGGATATAATTACAACTTTTTTGTCTTATGCCCCTTCACTAAGTGGGATATAATTAACATTCATCGTTGATTATAAAAAAAACTAGATACTGAAGCATTGATTTTTGACCAACTCCCTAACATAACAGAACCCCATGGGAATCAAACACTTTTGGTAAGAGTAAGACAATAATGAATGCCAACGATAAAAATGAACTTCTATGTTCAGATTCAATCTCAAGATTCAAGCAATTTAGGCTTCCATTATTAGCAAAAACAACCAATTAATCCAATCGCTCCTCAAACACAAAAATCTACTGAAATGGACATTTCAGTATTTAAACATGCCATGGAGATGCAAAACAAAAAATTAAGCACACCACTTGATATGATGTGCTAATGCATAAAATTAAGCTTACCTCCCTCAATTGCTCTTCCAAGCTTACAGTCTAAAGTGTTTTAGAATCTAGAGTTATAAAACATTTAAAATAGTCTACAGTGATGGTCGTGAGAAGAAGTCCCAAATGTTAAGGTAGTCATGTTGCTACTGCAAAGAGGATTGATGCCGTTGATGCCATTGGGTGCCATGTCTTTTCTAGGCATTCCTAGGCCATCAATGTTGTTGATGTCTATGCCCCCTAACACTCGCGAGGGGCTGTCTCCCCTCGACTCCCGCCGCTGAGGGACCCTATTACTCTGGGAGGGGGGACCCTCCAACGACGACGACCATCTACCGAGGTGCCCTTTTGCTTCTACTTCCAAAAGTTACGACTCCCCCTTTACAATTTTATTCACCCCTACCACCCTTCGTGTATGCATCCCTTTTCGCGTGCAGGGAGTATGTCTCTTTTTCACACCAACTACTCATTTACTTTGTAACTGGTGTGGGGATGGGGGATATAGAGGAGAGAGAATGAGGAGGGGATAGAGTAAGTATGAAGAAGGAATATGAGAGAGATTATGTGTATTATCGCAGGCTATTCTGATCTTCATGGACCTTCATATTCTTCAGAATATCCATCGTTCCGATGTCTTTGTGGTGCTTCCTTCCCACTAAGCATTGTGCTTGCAGTGCATCATTGGTGTATCTCTTTTTCGATGACACTTTGCTTCTTCATATTTGTGCCACAGTATGCACATAGGTTGGCTATTTATGCTTATTCCAGTTGGCTACCACTTTCATGCGATGTTGAAGAAACTTAGTTCCAACATTGAAACACGTTGGGACAGAGCTTGCTACACTTACTCCAGCCTCTACCTCCTTTTGTTGTTAACTTGTTAGTGCTGTGGCAATCTGGTTGCATTGTTAAGAGATGGATGTTTGCCTTTTCACATCAGACCTATGAGAAGCTTGTTTATATCTAGCCTGCAAATAGTGCATCTGCTAGGTTGATGCTCGTCCAAAATTTTATCTTTACCGAGCTACTTTGTTCATGTCTTCTCTAAGTTGCATATATTGTTTCTCAAGTGTTGAGATTGTTCTCCATGCGATCTTCTTGGGCTTTCCTTGATGACATCTTTCATTCCTGTCACACTTCAAGCCAGCACATCGGTCATCATCATTGCATTGTGTTTGTGCCATGTTATGTATGCCTATGGTATTCAGTACTTTGGTCCAGTTGGGTACACTTCTAAATTGATTTGAAGAGACCTCCATTGCTACATCATGGATGTGTTGATTGTGCTTATTCTAATCACACATTTCTTTCCAGTGAAGATGGGCGCAGTCATAGTGCTTGGCTCGTTTGCTCCATATTGATGGTGATGTTTGTTCATTCTAGACACACTTCAGAAGATCTTCCCCAAAGCTCAAGTGTTTCCAGCTTGCATAACATAATTTCAAAGGAGGCATTGTCTGATTTTTTTTTATTAGTTGGAGAGTCATGTTTTAGGGGGAGTGAAATTCTTGTATGGGGGTGACATTTATGTTTCTTTTTTGTTGTATTGTTTAATTCAGTTTAGTAATGTCCAAGCTGGATATGTATTTCACCCATAACTCCAACTTGTGGGGGGTGTTTGATGTTAGATATATTATTAGTTAATAGGTTCATGGGCCTAATTTCTTGACCATTAGGATTAAGTCCGCTTCCTTGTACATGCCTCCTCTTCTATATATAGGAGGGGATTTTGCCGTCTATCAATAAGATATACAACACACATCTTATTTTGCACAAGGGGGAAGCACACGGACTCAAGCAAAATCCTAATGGGCCAAGACACACTTTAGCAAATACTACAAATAGACCCAATAATTAACTAAATAATAAGATCTCTAACCAAGACAATCCAATAATTAGTACTTTCTCTAACCAAAGGGGAAGTGGAACACCCAAAATAACATTGAAGTTCTAAAAGGGAAGGATTTCACCTTTTTATCGCTTGATGAAGATATGGCACCAGCTTTATCGTTAAACAGCATGCAGCCGACATTGTAATATGGTTTGTGGTTTAGAATATGATAAACACCTGAACTGCACTTAGTACTAGGAAAAAAGCATTCAGTTATATAAATTAGTTTTAGTTATGCAGAGGGGTTCAGTTTCAGTATGGCCGTCAATAACTTGATTTGGAACTAACCTGGTTTGCATCAAATTTATATATAATGCACAATTGCTATGATGAATTAGGCTAAGTTCTACCTGGACAATATCTAGACTGGACATACTCGACCTGGAACCAAGCTCAGCGCAGTAGTTGCCAGATTCTACAAAGGTCGACTTTGACGAGCTTGAACTGGGACCAACACATTTATAATAAATATCAGGTTCATGGTTCAGACAGAAAGTGATACACCAGTATTCAAGAGCTACACTTGATTAAAATTCATTCATAGATCTTTGGTCAGATCATATAACATTGTTTGACCCTGTAGTCTAACCTTATTCTGATGGTATAGGGTTCCAATTTTGAATGATTTAAACATTTAACTTTGCGCACTCTAATATAAGTGTACATTTTTATTTAGAGCAGTGCTATTTGTTAGATAACCATTGTCCAAGATGATTTGCTGTTATAATATTTCCATTTGTGTGCAACTTGAATTCGAGATCATACTACAAAACTGGATTACTGTAATTTGTTTCATATATAAATTTAACCAGTGTGCAGTGAAACATTGCTATACATATTGTCATATGATTAAAATTGTTTTCTCTTATAATTTTAAGGATTTGGTTGTGCTTATAATGTGAAAAAAATGCACAGCAGGTGTCTCATCATAATGGTAGTCACCTAGCAAGCACTTACTCTGCCCTCTCAATATTGAAGATAGTTGGATATGATTTATCAAATTTTGACTCCAGCATTCTCATAAAATCAATGAGAAACCTTCAACAACCTGATGGAAGGTAATATTCTAGTGTTTAATTTTTATCGAAATCTAGACTGATTTAACTGGGATCATAACAAATAAATGAGATAATCTTTCAATCATCATACCGTTGTTCCTGAATAGTGGTTATATGAAACACATAAGTTGCTTTGTGTATATGCTGCATGTGCAGGTGTCAACGGTGCTTGAACACTCCCTCTCTATAAATATCTGAAATAGCTTCTGTTCTTTTGAAAATTTATAGGTCCCGTGTTGTCAGCTTATAACATGCCTACAAAACACTAGTATTCTAAGTGAAATGATTGGCTTTTTCTTTGCATCTGATTTGTAAATGCTCCAATTTCCAAATTCTTATCAGTACTGAGGCTTAACTACATAGTTGAGATTGACCAATCCTGTTCTTGGCATCGACCCAAGTTTTGGAAAACGTGAAGCAGGAAGTGAGCGGCCGATCTTCGCTTAGTACTTAAGCGTGAACCGGCTAATTAAGCGGGTGCTTTCTGAAAAAGCAGACCTTTCAGTGAAACAATGTATATCCATGATACAATCTTACAAACTTATTGAAAAACCAAGGAAGATGATTGATATTCATTAAATTAGAGTAGGTAATGATGAATATGCAAGAAATTGCAATTATAACAGTTTTATGGACTTTGAATATAAAAGCAAATTATGTTACTCACCTATTTTAAACTAATAAACAATATTAGTCAATGAATAATGGCTAAACATAAGATTAATTTAGGATATCCTTCAACATATTATAGCATTCAATTAATACTCTAGGACACATATATACTTAATATTACTGTATAATTATCTGAATATATCACAATAGTACACAGCTGTACTATACTATTATATTTAACCTAGCACTTTTACAGATACATAGTACTCATATAGCTCTTAGGATACCTTTACTAGTGCTTTCACTATAGTAAGGCCAAACTCTTATGCACTAGATCTATATAGGTCCTATAGAATATGCTCCATCAGCTATAAAGTATTACATATATAATAGTGGTGCTGGTGGGTACGTAAACATGTACGACATGGGTGCACAAGTTCAGTATAGGTAGGAGAAGAACACTACACTATGGTTTGTTTCTTGTACCTTTATCGCCTCTAGTAGATAGAAGGCATCAGGTAATTGATTTTTCTTTTTTAGATGTTATCTGTTGGACCATGCCAGACCTTGTTGTAACTAAACGGTCCTAAGCGGGCAGTTAAGTAGGCCACATAGAGCAGGATGAAGTTGGAAAAAAGTTTCCGTTTAACGACAAAATGCTTCACCAGCCGCTCCATTAAAGGTTCCTTAGGTAGATGGGCCACCACTGCTTAAGCGGTGAAGTAGACACTTTTTGAATCAGTGCATTGACTAACCATGATAATACCATCCAGCGAATCATAAAAAAGGACCCCTGCGGTTCTCTTGGTGGTCTGACATTTTGAAAATGAATTGAATCACATGTTACTGGCCAGTCCTTTCACCAAATGCTTTCTCTATACATGTTGGGTTCCTTGTAACCTGTTAACAAAATATCCATCATGCTAGTTACAAGAGATTCATTACAATACCATCTCCAGCTTTCCTTGAATTGACTTGAATCTCAAATACATTGCTGAAGTTTACATCTAGAATCCTCACCCCTTTGACAAGATTATCGACAATAAAAAGGCCTTTTTAAGATATTGGCACTCATAAGCATGAAATATTTTATTAGTTGTAGTTGAACCTGCTCTGCAGAGGTCAAAATGCCAGTGGTATCATAAATTTTATAGAATTATAACCTGAACATTTATTTTCATTCTTATAACCTATTGGTGTTGATAGGGTAAAGATGTTGTTTATAGTTATGTTGGTATAAACGACGCTAACTAATAACAACTTTTCTATGTCATCATTGATGAAATATCTTAGGGTCTTGCTTACCACTTTGACTTTTGTCAGTTGAAGTTTTCATAGTTTGTTCTGCCAACTTTTATGGTTTCATCACTCCGTTATGTTTTTGATAATGTTTTTATCTGATTTAGTTCTATGTATTGGCAGCTTTATGCCTATTCACATTGGAGGCGAAGCAGATCTCCGTTTTGTTTATTGTGCTGGTATGTATTTTTTTGAATGCAAACTACTTCTTAAACAGCACTTTCTGTATCTGTATTGTTGACATTGCCATTTAAATACAAGCGGCTATATCATCTATGCTAAACAATTGGAATGGGATGGACATGCAACACACAAAAGATTATACACTTCGCTGTCAGGTATGTAGTATACCATACATTTTCTCAATATTTCAGAAGTATCCTACGAACTTTTCCTTGGATATAGCTGTTTTCTTTTTTGTTAACTTCAACTTCTTTTTGTAGTCCTATGACGGCGGATTTGGTTTAGTGCCTGGTTCAGAATCCCATGGTAAATATCTGCCCTGTAGATTTTGAATGAAGAATGAATGACACTATCACATATGAGAGTTTTAATATTTTAACTCAAAACACAATTGATAATTTTCTACCTTCTCTTTACATATTTATACTTACTAAATGATGATTATGAAACAAAATTTAGATTTGTTGAAGATTTCAATTTTTTTTTCTCAAGATATCATGCAATGACTAGTTGTCTCCCTCCTGAAAAATGTTTTAATCTTCTTTTACGGCAGCATGCAAGATGTTTTTTTTTACCAGTAGATCACTTGCTTGACGGGATTAAGTTATGAAAATCAAAATGGGTTAATTCCACCAGCCAATAAAAAATATATTATAGCTTCGACATGATGACCCTCAAACTTACACCACTATTCACAATTTTTAGGTGCACATCCATATTATAACACTCCCTTCATACTACAACATACATATTTTAAACTCCAAGATTGGTCTACAAGAAACTAAACATAAACAGTGTAGGCTCCAAGATTTGTTTGACAACAAACTGTCTCGACAACCAATTAAGGATTTTGGTTTTTTTGGGCTCGAAAGAAAGTTTTATACATATTCCGTTTGGATTGGTAGTAAAATTGACTCATGAGCTGGAAGCCTGAAATTGTGTCCAAAGAATAAGGCTTACATGTAGTTGCTAAACCAAGTAACGGTGAAATAAAAAGGTCCCAAGATAAGCCTACACATTGTCATCTCAGAAGGGACCTTTCAAATTCATGTAAGCACCTTTTAAACAAGTCTTCAAGTTGACTTTTCAACTTTGACATGGATAGTGGCATCTCTTAGCTTTCTCAAGTTAAAACTAATGTAATGTTGCGTTTTGGAACACATTCCCAAGCGACTGGGCAGCGAGCACAATTCACAGGTAGGGATGAGCATCGAGTCGGGCCGACCCCATCCGACCTGCGACCCAGCCCGCATAACCCAATCCAGACCCAAATCCGATTTATAATATTGGTGGGTCGTGCCTAAAATTTAAACCCATTTTTTATTAGGACCGTGTACGGGCTGAGGTAAACCCAGGCCCGAAAACCTGAATGCCCGGATTAAACTTTATGTACATTGTATACATATACATCTATTATAGAAGATTGAAGAGAAATGTATTCGATGAGTAAAAAGGTTTACAGTGCATTCTCTTATATAGGATAAGAGAGGAGATACAAAAACAGAGATGAGCAATATGGGACTAAACCACACAAGTAAAACCATAAGTGAGGCACATGCTAGGTACATGACACTCACGTGAAACATAAACATATCTCTATACTCCCCCTCAAGTTGGAGCGTAGATGTCGAACATGCCCAGCTTGTCTACTGGAGTCTGGAAGCGAGCTTTTGGAAGAATCTTGGTGAAGATGTTCGCTACTTGTTGCTCAGTGTTGAGATATGGAGTACAAATATGACCAGAAAGAACAGTCACGCGGACAAAGTGGCAATCGACCTCGATATGTTTGTTTCTTATATGAAATGTTGGGTTGCTCGCAATAAAAATAGAAGCCTTGTTGTCAGAAAACATCTGTATAGGACTGGAATAGGATATGTCAAACTCCTTGAGAAAACTCCGGACTCACAAAATTTCACATGCAGTATGGGCCATGGCTCGATATTCTGCCTCTGCACTGGACCTGGCTACGACAGTCTGCTTTTTGCTTCGCCAAGTAACTAGATTGCCACCCACAAATGTGCAATAGCCCAATGTAGATTTACGATCAAATCGACTTCTTGCATAGTCAGAATCTGAAAAACCAGAGAGATTGCAATGGCCATGCTTCTTATATAATAAGCCTTTGCTTGGAGAGCTTTTGAGATAGCGCAGGATGTGACATACAACGTCCCAATGACACTGTCGTGGTTTGTTAAGATACCTACTTATGAATCCTACAACAACAGTGAGGTCAGCTCTCGTGACAGTAAGATAAATAAGCTTGCCAACAAGTCTTCTGAACTGATGGTGATTAGCATAAGGGGGAGAGTTTTCATCGTCCCAATCCATATCTGGGTCAAGTGGGGTGTTGGCTGGTTTACAACCAAGCATACCAGTTTCCTGCAAAAGATCAAGGACATATTTTCGCTGGGAAAGGCACAATCCTGCAGACGATCTGGATACCTCAATGCCTAAAAAATATCTCAGCTTTCTGAGATCTTTGGTGACAAAGTGTTTTTCCAAGTAAGTTTTAGTAGTTTGAATGCCCAAGGTATCACTGCCAGATAAGATAATACCATCAACATAGACAATAAGAATGACTAGCCCTGGCACAGTTTTGCGGATAAACACAGAATGATCTGAGTGGGAACGACGAAAGCCAAAGGTTACTAAGATCTGACTAAGCTTGTCGAACCAAGCACGAGGGCTCTGTTTTAGGTCGTAGATGGCCTTTCTCAATTTGCAAACATGTGATGAGGACTCCCCCCGAGCAACAAACTCCAGTGGTTGCTTCGTGTAAACCTCTTCCTGCAAGTTTCCATAAAGAAACACATTTTTGACATCTAACTGAAATAGGGGTCATTCTTTGTTGACAACAACAAAAATCAAAAGTCGAACAAAATTTTAACGTGCTATAGTACAGGAGAAAAGGTTTCAAAGTACTCCACACCATATGTTTGTGTATAACCCTTTGCCGCAAGACAAACTTTCAGTCGCTCAATTCTACCGTCTGGTTGATATTTAATGGTGAATACCCAACGACATCCAACAGTAGGGTAGGAAGGAGGACGATCCACAAGTTCCCACATCTTGCGATAAGAGAGTGCCTACATTTCATGTTCCATCGCCTATTTCCATGCAGGAATAAGAAGAGCTTCTTCAACAGTCTTGGGAATAGTGATAACAGAGATAGTAGAAGTGAAGCACGCAAAACTGTCATTTAGATTAGAGGATGAGCAGAAATGACTAATAGGATGTTTCATGCAGGAACGAATACCTTTGCGCTGACTGGTAGGCAGGTATAAGTCAGAAGTTATCTCAGTGGTTGTATGATCATCCGCAGAAGGAGGAATCGGTTGTGGAGGGGCCATGGAGGGAGTACTGGTCTTGTTTCTTTGCTTGTATACTTGCAGAGGTCAGGCTTCAGGCAGTTCAGAAGATGGCAAAATCTCAACAACATCATGCAATGACGTTGGTGCCAACATATCACTGGCGAATGATGCTCCATCATCATAGTAATATGGCATATGCTAAAAAAATACTACATCAACACTCACAAACCATTGCTTCAGAATAGGATCAAAACAACGATAACCTTTCTGGGTTCTAGAATATCCCAAAAAGATACACTTGGTGGAGCGAGGATCAAATTTGGTTAACCCCGGGCGTAGATTTTTAACAAAACACGTACACCCAAAAATACTGGGGGGGGAGGGAAAAGTTGAGCATCAGGAAAGAGAATGTTGTAAGGAACTTGATTGTGCAAAACAGAAGATGGCATGCGATTGATAAGATAGCACGCCGTAGAAACAGCCTCAGGCCAGAAACGGTGAGGAACTTTATAACGAAGAAGTAAAGTGCGAGCAACTTCTAACAAGTGGCGGTTTTTTCGTTCAGTAACTCCATTTTGTTGTGGAGTGTAGGGGCATGTAGTTTGGTGTAGGGTGCCACGGACAGAACAAAAAGATGTAATCGATTTTTGCATAAATTCAAGGGCATTATCGGTGCGGAAAATTTCATTGGCTTTGCTGAATTGTGTCTGTATTTCAGAGAAAAAAACACTAATATTATCCAAAACCGTGTTGCAATCTTTTAGTAAAAACAACCAAGTAGCACGTGAGTAATCATCAATAAAGGTCAGAATGGCTAGGAATAGAACATGGACCCCAAATATTCACATGAACAATATCAAAAATTGCTTTAGAACCAATATCGTTCTTAGCGGGAAACACAACACGAGTTTGTTTACCCAACTGACAAGATTCACAAGAAAAAGTTTTTTCAGATAAAACACGAAATAAATGTTTCAACTTTGCTGCAGAGGGGTGACCAAGCCGGTAGTGCCACTGGAGTCCTGTTCCTGATGTTGACAGAAGAGCAGATGCCGCTGGTGGTCCATCCAGATAGTAGAGTCCTTCTGGTCCCTCATGGCCCGAACCAATCCTTGTCTTCGTGCGGAGATTCTTCAAAACACAACTAGGAGGATCAAATTTAATGGAGCACTGGAGATTTTTTAGTCTTACGGACCAAAAGCAAGTTAACAGGAAATTTTGGGATATATAAAACATATTTCAGATGCAACTTCCGAGATAGGGGAACAATGCCTATGCCATGAACAGAAGTTTTAGAACCATCAACGATAGTAATAGGTGGAATCTGTGTGGTTTTAGTAAGGGCAGAAAATAAGTTGATATCACCGGCCATATGAACTGATGCACTAGAGTCAATGCACCATTTATTGTTACCAGCAGAAGGAGAGGTGAGCAATGCAGACGTATAGGGAAGCTGAGTCATGCGTTCTTGAAAAAAAATTCTCGAACTCTGAGCGAAACCACTCAGTTGAAGGTGTAGCAGATGGCTGTTCAGGTGTAGTATCAATTGGTCTCTGCGGATGCTTGGTTTGCCCAAGCAGATTTTCTGTGCTTGATCCGACAACGGTCTTCATTGTGATTGTCGCGGCTATAGAAGTTGCAGAAGCGAGGATCAACAGATTGTCCACGACCAGTAGTAGGAGCAGTAGAAGATGTGCGTCCACCGTTAGGAGGGAGATGTCCTCCACGACCACGGCCGCGACCTCGTCCACGACCAAATTCAGTGGTGAACAGCCAGAGCAGGGTGTTGATTGCAGGGGTGGAGGTCATAGATGGAAGTCTTTGAACCCGCTTGAGGACGTCATGGAGAGTTGGCAGTGGGTCACTGGATAGAATCTGGTCGACCACCCCAGAGAAGGAAGCAGAAAGAGCAGCCAAAAATTGGACTAATTGTAGTTCATTGCGTTGCTTCTGGGCTTCTTTGATGTTAGCTGTCAAAGGGTGATAAATTTCGTATTCATTCCAGAGGGCAAAAGCATTGATTGTAGAAGTCTTCAACAGGAGCGTCAGAGGAAAAATCCTTCTTTTTGAAAATTTCAAAAACTCGGTTGGGGTTCTGCTGATGAGAATATACGTGAGATAGTTGATCCCGCATTGCCTTAGCATCATGAAGACAGTAACGACCGACTGATCCGCGGCTCAGTGCTATTAAGAATCCAGGACATAACACCTGAGTCGTCTTTGGACCATTGTGCATAAGCTTGCTTGCTTTTCTCATCCGTCGTAGCAGCAGAAGGTTCAGTAGTGATATGAGAATGACTGCCTTATGCTTTGACATACAAGACAAAGGACGCCGACCAGAGATGATAGTTGGATCTGTTGAGTTGAACTGTGGTAACACAGGGAACGAGCCGACTCAATAGAGGCCACGGTGAACTGATCTGAAGCAGAAGGAAAGACAGCCGGTGCAGCAACAACAGAACTCAACAACATAGATCAATAGATCCGAAGCAACCCGCTATGGGGCAGTAGAACACCACAGTAGATCTGATACATCAGATCAGAAGAGACCCGCTACGGGCAGAGAAACTGATAAAGGAACCTATACCGTCATGAGGAAAATCAAAATCCCATCATGAGGCATAGGCAGAAGAAGCCAAAGAGCCGGGGGGACTCTCAACGTGCAATAACTATGGCTGTCCGAAGACGTAAAACGCGTAGAGTAGAGTTAGGGAGGTAGAATTTTAGATGAGAAGGGTAATGGTGGATTTGTTTGGTGGAAGGAGAAGTGAAGGTAGATCGGGCAAGGGAGTGGGGTGGGGACAACAGTAGGAGAGGGCGTGCGGAAAGGGGAGGGGTTGGAGGCAGCGACGGGGAGTTGGGGGAGCAACGACGGGTTGGGGGGGGAGGGGGGTGGCGACGAGTGGGGGAGGGGGAGGGTGGGGGGAGGCGCTGACGGCGGGAGGGGGGCGCTCTTGCGGCGACGGGAGAGGGGGGAGGGCTGTGGCGGTTGGGGGGGCGCTGGCGGAGGGGGGGGAGAAGGCTTAGGTCATGAAGGGGAAAAGGGTTAGGGTGGGACTTTGCACGGGGGGAAGAACATGCTCTCGATACCATATAGAAGATTGAATAGAAATGTATTGGATGACTAAAAAGGTTTACAGTGCATTCTCTTATATAGGATAAGAGAGGAGATACAAAAATAGAGATGAGCAATATGGGACTAAACCACACAAGTAAAAACATAAGTGAGGCACATGCTAGGCGCATGACACTCAGTGAAACATAAAAATATCTTTATGTCTATGTTTGTCCTGAAAGAAAAATATACAAATTTCTTGATGCAGTATGCAGTATATATCCAACCAATGGCAACATGGATAATCCGTAATCAATCAACATAATTAGTGAATCGACACTAGTAAGAAAACATCATTGACATGGATAGATGTACTTGATTTTTTTTGTTTGGATCTCACTATATCATTCAAATGGAACCTTTTGTTGTTTAGCTATGCATATTTTAAGAAATGAATAAAATATGGCATCCATACTTTGATTCACAATGTATATAACACTCAGAAAAATCATGTCATTAGCTCATTAAAGAAAAATAAAGAAGCAACTAGGTCAGTGCATAGTAGATTCTGCTCAATTTTTTGCTCATATGCCTACGTGTAGGAGATAAATGATCTTTTGCCGTTCCAACACCCATTTCATTGTATTTACATATAGGATGATGAAGCAAAAAGCCACAACATTGTAGATTCCACTGATCTTTTAAGTTGCATACATTCACATGTATAAGAAAATGATTTGTTGCTTTTTCAATATCCATTTCATTGTTATAAGGGATCACACAACTAAGGTATACATATTCAGGCTGCATAGACCACAAAAACATATATTTATTTTTTGAAGGTTGATCATAAAGTATATACCATACTAATTTAGTATTTATGTTAGCAAGTTAGATCTAGCAAAATTTGGTATGCTCATTCGATGTTATATGGGCAAACCCGAACCCGGCTCGAAGCCCAACATACTTATATTGGCCGGGTATGGGCTGACATTTTTTAATTTTCTCTGGGCCCAAACCCGGCCTGCGACCCGTTTTAAAATGTGGTTTGGGTTTGGGTCAGATAAAAATCCGGTATAGCCTGACCCGATACTCATCCCTAGTTACAGGCAACCCAATATGTCGAATGCTTTCATGAATTAAAGAAGTGTTAATCGCTTAGTTTTTGTGCTTAATTTTTTATGTGATCGCTCGCCATCCCCGTTTTTCACCGCATTGGTTTTCTGCAGTGGGAAACGACCGTTGAACAACCAATGAGGGCAGCCATCATTTTGCCAAACGAACCATAAATCCTACTAGAGAACTAATTAAAGGGCAATGAATACCAAAAGGAAACAATTCATATTTTTCAAGTGTGTTTTATACTGTCGTGGTACATCCTTTATACAGGCACATAAAACAAGATCAGTCAGGTAGTAGCCAATGTGGGAGTAAACCACATAGCCTTATAGAAGCCCAAATAAAAGGAAATAAAAATACAACCTAAATAAATCAAACGAATGCAAAAAAATCTAACTAGTATCAGTCTACGTATGCGTTCATAAGTACACATATGTGGTGTCTGTACTACATCAATTTCATTTGACTGTAAAAGACTCAACTCCCTCAAGTCTGCATTGAGTTAATAGGTATTATGTCAAAAGATCGACATCATTGTGACAGATTTCATCATGGATGGTCCATATGACGTTCGTAGGTAGGTGATCATGCCATCGAACTAGGAAGTGCCAAATAATGCCCTAACTATGAATACATGTCTGGTTCTCAAGAACTTTGTCAATGCACTCAGGAAGATGCTGAGGAAGTTGAGGGTGAGGAGGCTGAGCTGCTGAAGACAGTGAGGTGCTATAATGACCTGAAAAAGCTCCAACAGGTGGCGGAGGGGGCTCAAACGTACCACAATTAGGGGATCTTTTGTATTGTATGCGACACTAACACTCCAATCTGCCAACGACCTGATACATATCCATTGATCCTTTCCTCTGATTATTTTAAAGGGTCATGTCGTTCTAGTATGAAGTTTCTTAGACAAACTTTTGGGATAGCATTAGGGTGCACACGTTTTAACACATAATCTCCCAGTGAATTCTTGAGACATGCGATGCACATATGTAGATATCTTGTATTTTGCATAAGCCAATGCTAGTTTTTGGTGAATCTCAACACTTAAATCCTGAATGTAAGGGCAAAAGTTTGCACATTGTGGGAAAGGTGGGCATTAGTAGGGATGGAACATGGTTAATAACATTGTTTTAAAAAGTTCTATGCATTATGCGTTTAGAGAGGTCACCTTATAGAGTATATGTGATATGTGGGAGTATATGGGGAAGTATATGCGGTTTTGGATTTTATCATTAATTATTTATCTATTTAAATATATCGTGATTATGCATTTACATATTTAATTTGTACAATTACATGTCTAATTAGTATAATTACAAGAATAATGGATGCAATCATCTCAACTTAAATAAATACAAACATGCAACTATGATCTAAATATAAACAAACATAGATGAATGAAACTATAAAAATAAGAAATAGAAATAATTCCATATAAAAATCGTGGATTAATCGGCCTCTTATGCGGCTGTGCAACCTTGTATGCGGCCCTGGTCCGATTTGTGAGGGATTCACTGTATGCGGAGCGGTAGGGGGTGCGAAGCGGCCACACAGACCGATTTTTGAAACACTGGTCAAATGGTTGATGAGGTTTGTAAACAACTTTAAAAGAGCTCTTCCATTGTTCCCAGTGGACCTATTAGAACTATTGTAGGAACATTCAATAGCAGGAAAAAGTAGATCCCAATTTCTTAAACGGTTGCCCACAAAGCATCACGAAAGGTCACCTGAACTCCTATTGACCGATATGTTTCACCGTTAGTTTGAGTATGGTCGATGAAAATTGTAGCAAATCACTGATCAGTCAAACCCGATCGATTCAGTAAAAACTGTAGTAAATCACTGATCAGTCTGACCTAATTCTGTAAAATAGGACCGGTGAACTGGTTCGACTGACTGGTCGACCATTTCTTGGTCGGTTCAAAGCGATTTCTAGGTTTGGGGCCAAACTGAACCGGTATAGGCACCAGTTCGCTATTCAACCGGCTGGTTCAGTTTGGTTCCAATAACCCTGCACATAATGCTTTATTTTAGGTGGAATATTTGTGCTTGATGTCACATTTTTTTTGTAGAGGAGATTGGATGTCCGCCTTGATCCAATTCACCACCAATTCTGACACTTGAAGCATAACACAACATCTCAAAAGAAAAAGAAAATTTTGGAAGGCAGAGAACATGAGCTTCTGTTATATCTTTTTGATTTTATAAAGGCTCGTACAGTAGGTGTGATACATGTTAGCTTGTCATGTTTGAGCACCTCTATGAGGGGAGTCATAATCATTATAAAACCCTAAATAGTAGAAGGTGTGGCTAGCACATGGAAACTACGATGCTAAAAAATATCCTTGGGATCTGGCTAGTCCATGATGGCTCTAACTTTCTCTAGTCAACAACAATGCCAACAAGGGAAATGATGAAACCTAGGAGGACAACCTTGTTTGGAAGAAAGGAACACTTCTTTAAGTTGATGGATAACTTTTTCGAACGTAGTGTTCCAAAAACAACACGAATATGTGCAATATGATTTTCCTTGGTTTTGCCAAAGAACAAAATGTCATTAAAGTAAACCACTGAAAAATTTCCAATGATGGTTTAAGACTCACATAAGCCTGCTCTAGGTATTGGGCAAGTCGAAGGCCATGGCCAACCGTTCATATAGTCTTTCAAGAGTTTTAAAAGCTGTCTTCTATTCATGCATCTCCTTGATGCAAATTTGGCGGTAGTTGTTGCATAATTTGATTTTAGAGAACCATCGAGACCCAATCAACAAGTCTAACATGTCGTTAAGTAAAAGATTGAAGAAACGATACTTGTTGGTAATTGTATTGATTGGTTGGCAATCAAGTCACATTCTCAACTACCATCCTTTTTGGGAACAAGAAGAGTAGGTACTATACACGGGCTCTTGCTCTCACGAATGCAACCCTTGAGGACACTGACCACGAGTTTAAACGTACATGTCCAATAGGGTTTGTCTAATGATGTGGGTGATTTTGAAGGGATGAAACCATAGTCAAATCAATCTCATACTATATATTGCATAATGATATGAGTTCACCAGGAAGCTCCTCTCATGTCTTGTCCTTGAACTCTTTAGAAAAGGGAACAAGTTCGGTGAAGGAGGTAAAAGATCAGGGCAATTGATAGCCTCCTTGATGTACAAAATATTCGTAATTCCAGATTCACGACTGACATCCTCCATTTCTCTACGGGTGACAAGATGTAGAAAATGACGAGATGTGAACTATGGAGGGGCAATAGGCTTTTCCTTCTTAGAAGTGGACAAGAAACGTATAGGGGAAAGTTGAATGTGCTTACCCTTGTGCTGAGAGGTGTAAGCGTTTGACGGACCCTCATTGTGATCATCCTATCAAAAATCAAGGTGACCGAGAATGACATGACAGACATCCATGGGAAGAATATCATACCAAACATGATCAGAGTAGGTGCCCAAGGTGAGTATCACAAGACCAAGATGGGTTATAGGTAAGCTCGTGAGATTCAAACTGTAGACATTGTGATGTTGAGGGCGGGATTTAGGACTAAGTTCATACGTTTAAAACCTTGGTGAGAGATGTTATATGAGCTCCATTTTCAATCCAGAGTTTGTAGATTTTGTTTTGTTTGAAGATTGCATGGAAAGTTGCAGTTTGCTTTCATTAAATTAGAGTGAGCAAAAAGCAAACGTATGAATTGCATGTAAAAGACACAGTCTTTATAATCAAGTTTGTCATCAAATTGATCAACGAGGCGCCAAGTTGCCAATTAGAATCATTGTGGATACATTGGTTCTTAGCATCCTCGGACAATTCCATGTACTCTTGAGCGAATTTCGGGCGTTGATCCCTGATTGTGATTGATTTAGTTTGAAAGAAGTTGCCTTTGATATTGGCAGACACATAGTGCTCATTTAGCTTAGTGTTTATCTCATCCCAAAAGTGGATGGAAGGTTGACCAAGACATTCCATGTCGTGTTAGACACCTTGCCAATATTGCTTGGGAGACCCTTCAAGTTTTATCTTAGCAAACCTAATATGTTGAGCATCTGTCATGTAGTACTGGTAGACAATCTTCCCAAGTAGCGCAATCCAATAAGGAACACTTTTGGATCAAACTTGCCATCAAACGACGCACCACCTTTAATTTTCGGGTGATGTAGCCGCAAGGTGGTGGATATGGTCCATGTATCCTATCATTTGATGGGTGCAAAACATACACATATCGGAGACCACATAGTCTTCCAAACTAGCGCAATCCAATAAGGAACACTTTTGGATCAAACTTGCCATCGAATGATGCACCACCTTTATCTTTCCGGTCATCTAGCCGCAAGGTGGTGGATATGGTCATGTATCCTATCATTTGATGGATGCAAAACATACACGTCTCGGAGATGAAAATCTAAATAATGGTTGTCACTTCTTGCTAGTATTCCAAAAACCAACGTGGATGGAATATGAAAGTAAAGGTGTGCATAGGACAAGGAAAACCTCAAACAAAATAGGACTTGTGCAATTTTGCGGTAAAGAAACAAACACACAACTGATGAACCCGTTGCAAGTGTATTAAATCAGCTTAGATAAGCAAAAGTGAAACTAATCAAGTGAAATGATTGTATCTAAACTAAAGTAGAATCTTGCCTAGTTGCTATTCTTCTTGTATCAATTGTTGTTGAGGTCGTTGGTTCCTTTGGAAGTGTGATTTGTGCCCCCTGATCCGTAGATGCAGGGAGTATTGCAGGCTATCATAGGTCCAGGGGCTGGAACCAGTGATGGCTACCATAGGACCAGGGCTGTAAATGGGTAGGGTATGGTGCGGGTATGGTCATATCCATAACCATAATCGTATAGTTAAGAGGATATGGGTATGGTTATATACCCGCTTTGTCAAAAGCTATACCCACAACATACCCATATCCGTATAGCCTCTGGGTATATAGATGGGTAATTGGGTATACGGTTATATTTAACTTGCTATAATAACACACCACAAACTTTGAGATACAACAAACTACTATATTTAAATGGATAGGTTATCGACAAACACCATTCAAGGCAGAGAGGAGAGAGGAGCGGAATGAGAGATGACTTTATGGCCTTCTTAATTTAATGAAATGTACTTGTGTGGTTGTAAAGGTGTGTCAATGTATTTTTCATTATACTACTGGAAGGTACTTATATTTATAAGATGTGAGCGCTATGATATGGAGCACTACGTTCTAATATAAATGTTTACTATTTTAAGGTACATATACTTACTAAATGTGAGTCCTACAATATGCACCATTACATTTTAGTGTAAATTATTTACATACAAATATATGTAAATGGGTATATGGGTATAAAGGGTATGGGTATATACATAACTATAACCTTACCCTATAAGAGGCGGATATGTAGGTATGAGGGTAAGCGGTTACATGGTTATAAAATTTTATACCCATGACGGATTTAGTGGGTATGGGTTTAAGGGTATGCGGGTATACCCATATCCATTTACAACCCTACATAAGACTACTACTGGTGACCCTGGAGGGCCTGTGGCTGGTGGCAACGCCCTAGGGGACTGCGACTTCCGTTCATCCTAAGGCACTGGCCGATCTAGGAGCACAAAGGTCTGGGGGGGAGGATGGGTGGGGCCCTAGGGGGTTGCTGTTTGTTGACGGTTGTAGTGGTGGCACCTCTCGAGGCAGAAGAGAGATGAAAGGGAGGGTAGGGTGGTGGCTAAAGGGAAGATGAACTAGTGTTGCATGATTGAAACTCTAGGGATGCCTAGTGTTAGGTTGCTGCGTGGGGATGACAATTGATATGTTGAAGATGGCGTGTATAGGGGAAATCAGGATAAAATCTTAAGTCAAGGTCAAGCTTAGATACCAATTAATATGAACCTCAACAGAAAAGCAATTAAAACACAACTAACAGATAGGAAATGGTGCATATTCGTAATAATAAAAGTGTCCTTGCTAATGAGTAATGACATATTACAATCTTATATAGGCTGACATACAAAATGAGATGAGCCAAGATGTTCCCGATGTGGGACTAAACCACTTGACTTTACAAAAGCCCAAATGAAAGGAGAATAAACATATCCCAAATAAAGAAAACATAAGCCAAATAAAGTCTTACAAGTATCAGATTGTGTGTGTTTGCATTCATCAGTATGCATAAATGGCGTATGTACAACATCATATGATTCATATTTCTTCCAAGAGAAGATTGAAGACAGGTTAATGGATTGTCACTTGTAATATTGGAAGATCAACATGTTTACGAAGTCCTTGAATGGTTCTTGGATCAAGTCTATTATAGCAAGCCGGGCACAAATGATGTATGTCATAAAATGAGATAATGGGAAATTCCCTTGTATACTTTTTATTGATAGATGGGTACACCCTTTCCGATATATAGGAGATAAAAGGAAGCAAAAAAACCCTAATGGACGAGGAGTCCAAACACTAATGGGCCTAATAGACTTGAGCCCTCTTTATTCTAACAAAGTATATGCTTCAACTTGAGGGGGGAGTGTTAATGCACTGCGCAAAGAACCTCCTTTACATTTTATAAATATGTGAGACTTTAATTGTGAATTATAAGCCGACATTTCTTTTTAATGTAAACTGTGACAATGGCGGTGAGTTAGATCGACTCTTATTGTAAAGACTCAATAATCACATGTTAGAATATGGCCTATTTAGTTAATAGGTTATTAGTCTATTGTCTACGTGGGCATGTTGCCCATGGCCCATTAGGGTTAAGTCGCTTCCTTTGTGCTTCCTTGTAATAGCCTCCTTTCTTATATATAGGACAAGGGTGTACATATCAATAGAACAACACAACATCATTGTATACACTTCTTCACATGGTATTAGAGCAACAACCCTGAGGAGAGAACCCTAGTCGCCGCCCCTCCTTCCCTCTTCTCTCTCCGGCGCCCGATCCAACCCTAGCTGCTGCTACCCCTTCTCTCCTAGAGAGAGCAATCGGGGGACAGCCCGCCTGCGGGCGGCTGCCTCCTCCTTCCATGGCTTAGGCCGGCCGCCTGCTAGGCACATCCCAGCCGCCATGGTCGCATCTTCTTCCCCTTTGACATATATTTTATCTATGAGCTGGCGCCATCCTTCCCTGCAACCATCTATCCTTTTCATCCTATTTGAGTCTTTGGACGACGCTATCCTTCCCGTCCAGATCTATCTGTTAGTCGTCATCTTCCCCAAGATCCGCTCATCACGCAACTCCAGCTGCCATTGAAGCAGCCACGCCAAAGCAAATCCGCCTTCCGCTCTAGCAACCACCGCCATCGTCTTCACCGCATCATTGCCCTGTGGTCTCCACGTCAAGCCGCCATACCATCCATCATCTCCGCGTCTAGTCGCTCCATCACTCCGCCGCTACACCACCTCTCGGGACCCTAGACGACACTAATTCCCGTCCAGATCCGACCGGGACCCTAGACGACACTAATTCCCGTCCAGATCCGACCGTAGTCAAGCAAAGAGTCACCTCTGTTCATGATCAAAGGAGTACAAAAGGCAACGCTAATTGCCGTCAACCCATGGTGCTAATTCCCGGGGTACTTATCTCCTTGACGACACAAATTCCTGTTGAGATCGTGCATCAGTGGCCGCCGACACGGCGTGTTGTCTAAACAATACGACGTGTCGTGCTCCAAACATCATCCTCACAACGCGAAGGTTCGTCCAGAACTCAAAAGACACGGAAACACACATCGTGTTCGATTCCAGAACTCGTCCTGACGACGCAGATCACAACAAACACGACGTGTCATCCTTGGAACACGGCGTGTCGGCAGACATCAAAATTACGCCTCCGACTTCAGACACGACGTGTCCACTTGGAACACAGCGTGTCGACAGAGATCCAGTTCACACCTCTGACATCTGACACAACGTGTCTCATTTCCATACGACATGTTGTTGGGAGCCTGTCATCATCGACCATCAAAGCTACACAGCGTGTCAGCAACCCACACGACGTGTTATCAGGAGTCTGCATCTCACCCCTGATAAGTTACACAACATGTCAAGTCACAAACACGACGTGTCATAAGTAGTCAGTGCACTTCCAATTCCAGTTTTGACATCCTCCAAAGGTCTATCTCTCTTCCCATACTTGATGATAATCATATCCTGTTATTACTTTTTGACCCAACAAAGTTTTTTGCGGGGCGGACACCCCCACATTTGTCGGCCTAAGGGCCAGATAATTGTCCTTTTCGGGTCAAGAAAAGATCCCTTTATTTTCTCTATCCGGATCTTATTCGGGTTGTTTTACATATTGATACCGGTTATCGATTTTCATGCCGAGATACCATTCTGGCAGTGCCACTTCTTCCCCTACCAAGCAAAATTCTGAGAGTGTATCTCCTCTTTCTACCGATGCTTCCATTCCGGTAGTCCTTTTGTTCTTCTCTACATACTACACCTCTTGTTTTACCCTTTCCCTTTCCCACCCACCCATCCATCATGTGTGCGTCTTTCCACGTGCCGGGGGGTCATCTTTTCCTTTTTCCACACCATCTACTCACTCTCGTCGTATTTGGTATGCGGGGGGGGGATAGAGAAGAGAGGAGGGTATGAGGAGAACATGAGAGAGAGGATCTGAGCAGAGAGACATGAGATGAGATGCGATGATATTTCAGGCTATCTTCATGGAGCTTCGTATTGCTCAGCACATCTAGTTTCCTGATGTCTTTGTGGCGCGTCATTCCCACTTTGGATCACATTACTTTTCAGACAACATTGAAGGATCTTACAGTTGCAACATTGCCACCAAGACTTTCGCGTTCGTACCGCATTATGTATGTCAGGACAAAAGCTTGCTGTGCATATTCCGGCCTCTAGTCCCTTTTATGTTGATGACGTTCCAGTTGATCATCCATGCTGCGTTGATGGTGTTCTAGATGGTTGCTTCTTCACTCTGAAGCTCGTCATCTTCAAGCATGTGTCAATTTTGTATCTACAAGGATTCATCCAGAGTAATCTTCACCGAGCTACTTCATCACGTCTTCTCCGAGCTGCGTCTGCTTCTACGTGTTGAGACGACACCTCAGCACCTTGCCCGATGTGTGCGTGCCACGTTATGCACGTCAGTGGTCTTCGATGTTAATTTCAATTGGCTACACTTCTCAGACAATTCAGAGACATCTCCACTGCTACATCGAGACTGTGCCTCTGTGTTCGTGCCGCGTTATGTACGTGTGATGTGTTGAGTGCGGTTATTCCACTCCACATTCCTCCCCAGTGAAGATGACGTAGTTGTGGTATTTGTGATTGCACTTCAAGAGAAAGACCTTCTTCAAAGCTCGAGCTTCTCCAACCTGCAGAACATGTCTCAAAGAGGCGTCATCATATCTTTTTAGTTAGGAAGTATTGTTTAAGGGGGAGTAACAATATTTTGTATGGGGAGTGACATGTCTTTCATTATCATTTCTTTTATCGTTTAATCGAGTCATGTAACTCCAAGCTTGGACATGCGTTCACCCATGCTCCAGTTTGAGGGGGAGTGTTAGAATATAACCTATTTAGTTAATAGGTTATTAGTCTATTGTCTACATGGGCCTGTTGCCCATGGCCCATTAGGGTTAAGTCGCTTCCTTTGTGCTTCCTTGTGATAGCCTCCTTTCCTATATATAGGACAGGGGCGCACATATCAATAGAACAACACACCATCATTGTATACACTTCTTCACAACAGGTAAGGGAGATTAGACTCCTTGTCATCACTTGGAGGAGGCCTAGCCACTTATCTATTCGGCACCTTAGTCCTGCCTAGTCAATAGCTAAATGGCATCAGCCCTATCCTCACCCCTCGACACCTTGACGATCTCCATGCTCCTTATTGGTGGCCACTAGTCTAATCTGTGGCCTAGTGTTCCCTTGGCGGCTTCCAGCATATCCTTTTGGTTCTGTATCCACTGGGAAGAAGTCGTAGCTAAGTCTGGGACACGCTGCTGATTTGAAGAACTATTCTAGGAAGCGGTCGGGAAGGTGAGTAACCTCAAACAGGGACTATGGAATCTGTCAAGGTGTCTATGAGATAAGCATTTTATCTAACTATTTGCCAAGGGAGGATGAGGCATCTTCTGTAGATACAACTAGCTAGGACCTGACCCCTTTACGCTTAGGATGATCAGCTGGAGCTGCATTTGGTCATCTGCCAATGTGTGAAGGACCAAGTCTTAGTTGACACTAAAAACATGTAAAACAACTAGATTTGAAAACTGGATGGTCTAATCAGGATCTTTCTATATGTATATTTATATATATTCAATATAATTTGTCTTCAGTTCTATACAAACCTACATGGTCACATTTACTTGTTCTAACACATTTTTGCATAAAAACCATTCACACACAACACTAGTATTCTTCTATACCTTCTGTACTAAACGGAGGTTAATGTTATATCTCCTTCGAAATGGATGTCTAAATTTTGGTGAGATTCGTTTTAATATGTGAGTAGAGTTATGGACCCCTTTCTTTTATATGTCTAGGGCTTATCTTCTTAACTTTTGCGAAGGTGATGGGGAATTTAATGAAAACCTACTTAACTGAATGATCTAATAAATGGAACAAATAAAAATATCAAATAGATTTCGCCCATCAATCAAGCCTGCCTTTTAACGAGGCTTACAGGGCCTCTACATAGGCATCAAAGACTAATCCAACTTCGTAATAGGTAATGTAGGACTAAACGTCGAGACTTAACAAAAACTTACAAACATAAAATAAAAGAAACAACGCCTAAATAATGAAATAGCACATGCTCGTCCTATATCAAAAGGCCTGTAATGTGTATTCTTTTATGGTGATTTGCCAACTACATTTTCAAAGTTAGCTGATTCAGACCATATCCTTTCTCTATGTTTTTGGGTTGAGAGAAATGTCCATTCCAAATGTAGGAGTTTGAGATGATGTAGGCCAGACAAAGTTGGAGCTCATGCTTATTTTGTTTGATAGGTCGATGATCTCTATCTACACTTTGGACTTTCGGTTTCTAACCAGTGTTTTTATATGTATATTAAATGTTACAAGCCTGTTGCTCTAGTATCCTTCTGCAAAGAGATTTTATATCTCAAGCTTGTACTTATTCTAGAGCTCATGCTTTTGCTCTGTTTTCTTATTAAAGACTGCTTTCTCCTTGGTGGTTGCTTTTAAAATACTGAATCTTGGATACTTCTCCTGCTTCTTTTACTTGGCATTATAATATAGTACCATCTGTCTAGTACTGTAGGTCATACTGACTGAAACTTGACATCTAAACCTGACTTAAGTGGCTCAGGTGGGGCGACATATTGTGCAGTCGCTGCTCTCCAACTGATGGGCTTTATTAAAACGAATCCCCTTTCTGTATGTGCTGATCCTCTTGAGTTTGACATACGGTCAGTTGTTGATTGGGCTTTGCAGGTATTTTCACAACTGAATCCAAACCTTTTATGTGACGTGAACTCTGCCTCTTTTTTGCTATTGACTCTTTTTTATTCACTTAATATACGGAAAATCGTAATTTTATAGCTAGTATAATGTAAAATGTCCGGTTCCAAGCCAGGCAATGCATGATAATTACATATCCTTTAGCTAAATTGGAACTGACCCGATCCGGATTTCACCCAAATTCTTAGTAGTGGTAAGGCCTTGATTTTCTTTTTTGACCTGGAAGAAATGCAGATATGTCTTCTCTGAACTGTGACAGTCTCCATATGAATGCACTCTTTATCAACCCCAACATCTGTCAATGGAGTCCTAATGCTCACAGTTGTAGCCTCGTAATCTGTCCTTAAAAGAAGAGCACATGATTTTAGAATTTATGCTTCTCCTAAAATCTAGGAAGCAGAGAGGTTTCAATGTGAAAAAAGTACCCAGTGCAACGCTGTGTGAAAAACATTTTCCAATATAAAATATAAAAGACCAGCCATGTGTTCTGGGCAGTTGCTGGACACGTTGCTCAGGAGTTCAGCACCTTAAACATAAAAGCCTTTCACTTATTGCTAGAAGATTGGTTCAGAGTGTTGGTTCCCCATTTTAGTCCACTTGGAGCCCATTTTCAGATTATAGGAACCAGACAGAGCTTAGGGACATCCTCAGTGATATTTTACTGGATTACATTAGCTGCTGCTATGTTCCAGCAATATGCATTAGTCTTGCATTTATAAACTTTCTTGTAGTGAATGTTTAGGTAACATTAACGTATCGGTTGCATGAAAAAGCACTTGCATCCATAGATCTCTCTTTAAATGAATGTTATAAAAGCTAACATGCGGAACTCACAAGGTAAATATTTATTTCATTTTTATTTCCTTGAGTTTGATAATATGCGGTTGGATGTTAATTTGAATTCTATATATGCATTTTTGCTTCATTTCATCTTCTATTCCTATACAAATAAATCTTCCAAGCTATCGCCTTTAACTTACTCCTGAAAAACAAGTCCATAATAATGATGCCCCCTTACACAGAAACTTTTTAGGATAGATGCAGCTAGAGTAGTCAATGCTGTCATTTCGGTCTGGTGCATATCTCAAGCTCTTACATACCAGATATTTATCAATCAATACTCTAACCATCCCGTAATTTGCATATTCCTCTAACCATCTTGGTACGCACTCCTCTTAGCACTATTCTCTTTGAGCATGTCAACTCCAAAGCCAAGTTTCTAGTAGAGCAGACTGGTGGTTGCCTTTCCCTGGTCAACTTTTACCTGCCCTAAATCTCCTTGTCTCTTGGCAGAAGCTCCAGCAGGGCCTCAGTATGCCAGTGTTTCTTGTGGAACTTCTTTTGTACCAGTCCTCAAGATCATGTGACCAACACTTTGACTTCTACCAGCCAATATTGGCTCCTTTTGGCCAGAATTTTCTTTTGTGCTGAAACAGTCATCCAGATAGAACACCATTGGTATTATACTTGTTGGTCTAAATGATATTGATACTGATGCAATAGACTGGTTTTATATGGTTGCGGACCATATTTATTAATGCTTAATAAATTGTATACTCAAACCACAAACATTGAAGAGTAAATGAATAGTACTGCTGATAAATCTAAGTTGAACTTGACGATTGTGTTCGGAGATTTGGTTTGTAATTAATGTTGTGCTCTAACATAAGTTATAGTTGCAAGGAACTGATGGTGGATTCCGAGGTAGAACTAACAAGCCCAGTGACACGTGCTATGCATTTTGGTAAGTTCTGATCAGGTCTTGATCACATCGGCTAGCCACACTTGAGTAGTACTTTTTGATCAGACATGTATGTTAGTTTATGAGCTTGCTGAAGCGTCTGGTTGATACACATTCAGGGTTGGTGGAGTTCTGAAAATGTTAGGTGCATATGACTTCGTTGACCGTGTCTCACTGGAAAGATTTTTATTTTCATGCCAAAGCCAGGTATCTCGCATTTAATTGTCATTACTTGAGAAATGTCTGTCATGACTTTCTATGTCTACAAAGGACAGACAAAGGACTAATTCATTTCATCTTGCAGAAATATGGTGGCTTTAAAAAGTTTTCTCACAACAAGTTACCAGATCTTTATCATTCCTATTTTGGGTTTTCTGCATTCAGTTTGTTGGGAGCATGTGATACAAAACCACTATGTATCGAACTTGGAATTACTGCTTCTGAGTGTGATTTAAATGACAACCATTAATCTCCCGTTGAGAGCTCTCTTATGCAGACGCAAATTCTATCAGAACTTTGCACCTTCTGCAATGTTGATTTAAAAGTGTAAATAGAAGGTCACGGACACTCATGGCTCTTGGTGTTGGATATCTGGTGTGCTTGGTTTATCCTCTCCCGTTCGTCAAGCAACCTCAGATTCATAAGGCCCAAAACATATTATGAAAGAGAAAAGTGTGATCACGTATCAGTTAGGTGTGTTAATGATATCTATGAATTAAAGAGAAATTCTGATTATTTTGTTCCTACAAGCTGTCATTTACTCTAGTGTTACTGCATACTAGCGGCAGCTATATTTGTATCTGGCCACAGATAAAAACCATTTTGTTTTTTGAGTGTAGCCTCCAGCTGGTCCATATATCTTTGTTCTTCTGTTGCACTAGTAAAGTGCTCGTCTTTTTCTTCTATTGCATTTGTAATGCGCTTTTCTTCTATTGCATTTGGGGTTTAATTTTCCCGACGTGCGGGGAGTTTGCACGCGGTTTTGACACGTTGCGAAACCACCTTCCAACGTGCAGGTTCGGTTTAATTTTTTTGGTCTTTTTTTCTTTTGCTTTTAACTTTTAATCTTTAATATTTTTTTGATAAATAAAAATCTTTTGATTCCTTACAAAAAGATTTTCAATAAAATAAATATTGATATATTTTGAAAAATACCAAATTGAGGTCAAATTTTAGTAAAGTGTGTCCACTTTTACTAGTAATGTACCCACAACATTATGTGCCAATATTAATAGTAAAACGTCCAATAATGGTGTTAATGCACACACATACTAAAATGCCCAATTATGCTGCTAATGTGCCCAACTATGATGCTAATGCGCCCGATTCTTAGGTAAGCATATAAAGTTAAATATAAACATAATGCACCTAATATTGTAGAAAATATCTAATTATGGTGATAATGTGCCCAAATTTGATGGCGATGCTCAATTCTCAAGATACGAGCATAATGTAAAATAAACACAAAAACCTTAAAGCGTCTAAAAGTGGGTTAAAGCGTTTGAAAATGGGCTTAACACACTTGTTAGTGTAGCGGCTATTTTGCGGTTTAGTTGTAATCATCATCAACAACATTATAATCCCCATGGTTTATTGTAAGGCTCATGTCCAAAAAAATGGGGTTAAAGCGTGTAAAAGTGGGTGAAAACGTCTAAAAATAGGCCTAATGTTCCTACATATCAATGCAGTGTGTATTTGAGCCTAATTTATTGTTATGCACATAATTTATAGGTCAATGCAGCTAAAATGGGGTTAAAGTGGCTAAAAATGAGTTTAATGCGCCTCTTTGTTGGTGTATTATCTATTTGAACTCAATTTATTGTTATGTGCCTAATTTATAGATCAATGCGTCTAAATATAGGGTTAAAGCGTCTAAAATGAGCTTAATGTGTCTATTTGTCGATGAAGTGTTTATTTGAGCCCAGTTTAGTATGTGTCTAATTTTTAGGCCTATGCGCCCCAAAATAGGATTGAAGCCCTAAAAATAGGTTTAATGTGTCTGCTTGTGAGTGTAGTGTCTATCTAAGCCTAATTTATCGTTACACATTCAATTTATAGAACAATGCGTCCAAAAATACGGTCAAAGTGCCTAAAAATGGCTTTCATGTGCATACTTGTCAGTATAGTGTCCGTTTGAGCCCAATTTATTGTTATGAGCCTAGTTTATAGGCCAATGCGTCAAAAATGGGGATAGCACGCTTAAAAATGAGCACAATGTGCTTACTTATCAATGTAGTATTTATTTGAGTCCAATATATTGTTATGCATCTAATTTATATACAATGCGCTCAAATATAGAGATAAAGCACAAAAAATGGGCCTAATGTGCCTACCTGTCACTGTGGTGTCTATTTGAGCCCGATTTTAATGTTGAGCCTAATTTATAGGCATTGCACAAAAAGGGGTTAAATCATCATCTCGTTGTTGTCATCGTCCCCCCCTCCCCCAATTGTCATCGTCATTGTCCTCGTCGTCGTCGTTGTCATCATCATCATCATCATCATCACCACATTAATTTGTGTATCGGATTATGTCAAATAGATCACAGATTAAAAGTTATAAGTAAAATATTTTTTTTATTGTTATATATTTATTTTTGTAATATATACCATTTTGAAGTATATCGACATTAGTCTTGTTTGATTTTATTTTTCGTAATGAGTCTAACGATTTTTACTCGTAAAAAAATTCATTACAGGCCAACAATTATTAACAAAATAAATTTCTCTTTCATATTTTTCCTTTTTGTGTTTTTTTTTTCTACATCCTATGCCACGTGGCAAAAAAATTGGAACCCAACTAGGAAAAACTACCCCAACCCAGCAAAAAACCGTCTTGCGGCTCGCGTCAAAGATGCGTGAGCGCTGCTAGCACGTCACACTACTATTTTTGTTGCACTTGAATGTGCTCTTTTGACAAGTATGAGAAGAGAGATCTCTGGGTTCCATCTTGTTTCAGAGTCGGGGTCTTCTTTGACTTGTTTTTTTGAATAATACGATCAAACGGAAGATCCAAACCGCATAATTTGTCTGTAACGCATCAAGTTTTAGCAGGGTCACTAAGGTTTACCAATCCATAAGAGGGGTTTGGATCCCCATATAGGATGAGTTTGTTGTGCTGTCCTAGTGGCGGCAAGGCAACCAAACCTGATCGATTATTTTAACCGGTGTTTGTTATGCAGATTAAAAGGTAAACAAGTTGCTGAACGGATAAGTTGACCGAGAAATCTCCTGATAACGTGCCACACCAAATCCTTGCGGCAGTAAACAATTTTATTTGCCGTGAGTGTCAATTTTTCACAATACCCCTATAACTGACTGCTCAAACAAATAACATTGTGTACGTGTAGGGCATAATAGACTTTATCCGAATAAACGCAACCATGTTCAGGTGTATCAAACAGACGGACATCTTGCCTACAAATTAATTTGTCTTTGCTTCAAACAACGGACATCTTACACAAGGTGATTAATTTACTAGATAAACTTGTCATAGCTGTATGCCAAATACAGCCATAATAGCCCACATCAGCAATAAAGAAATATATGGTAGGGTCAATTAGATACAACTCGTAGCGCATGGATAGTTTAAGAGCAAAGGAGAAGGTTACAAATAAGCGCTAGGCGAGACGGATGGTGTTATCGATGTTAGAGCTGGGGATGGTAGCGGTACCGGGATGGTAGCATATGGTATGGGTTATGCCAAAACTGTAACTGCATCATTGATTGATTGAAAAACTGAATATCATAGTATCATATCCACCTTGAATTTTAATATGTTCAAGAAAAATTATGACTCACCACATGCATTGCATCGCACCACATCACCCTTAACCACATAATTGTTCTCGTACCAAACAACACTCATACTTCTCCAACTACTTTCTTTTTTCTTTCAAAGTTCGAACACCACCCTTTTATATGGTTATTTCTCTATCTCTTCCATTGCTAAATATTCTTTCCTTTATAGAGAACATATTCCAGATATACTTTAGTATTGTACTTTCAAAATGATAATAATATACTTCAAAATATAGAAAATGTACTCCAAATATTGGTATTATACTCAGGTTGATCATTAAGTAAAATATTAAAATTAAACTTGGTATAAACATTCATACTATATTGGGTATAATACTCATGTATTGGAGTACAATACTTTATAACAAGACTAATGTTGACATACTTTGAAAAAAGTTACTAATACGAAAAGTATAATAAGAGAGGAGAGAAGTATAAAAAGTGCAATACCCACAAAATTTCAGGTATCATACACTAAAACGAGAGTAAGTTAGTATTGTACCTCCAAAATAACAATAATATACATCAAAATATAGATATTCTACCCCAAACATGGGTATTATACTCAGATTGATCTAAGTAAAATATTAAATTAAACTGCGTATAGTAAACATTCATACTAGGTATAATACTCGTGTTTTGTGGTACAATACATAAACAAGTGAAATATTAGTACTGTACCTCTAAAAACAAGAATAATGTACTCCAAAATATGCGCTATATAACCCCAAAATATTGATGATATATTGGGGTGGATAAACAAAAAGAATATAGTACATGTGATCCGTGGTACATTACTCCCATTTTGAGATAAAATACAAATCTTTATTTGTTGACGTATTGTACCTAGAACATGTGCACGATACCAAAAAATATGGATGTTATATTTCTCTCATATTATTAATTTTTTAAAATATGTCAACACTAGTATTGTTGAACAATATTTTTACAAAGAATCTAATTCCTTTTATTTTATTAAAAATACATTGCGAATTGAAAGTTATGGACAAAAACATTTTCTCTCTTCTACAATTCCCTCATTCTTTATTGTTTTATTGCTGCTACATGTATTGGACGAAGTGTCCAACTCAACATTTCTTAAAATCGGGTAGGTGCTTAGGTGACTATGTCTAAATCTTTTCTTCCCATTTAGGTCCTCAAGCGCACTCTTTCGTAATAGGCTGTCCTCCTTAACTTTCCAATCTGGAACTCTTTCTTTCTCCCTTTTTATATATAAGTTATTTTTTTTCATCAGTACTTATTTTTATTGGAAAAAAAAGATAATGTTTAGAATTAAATTTAATGATCTCCTTGCCAAGTGAAGGGAGAACCAAAATAATTACTACAAGGGCGTGATAAAATATTTGAGTTAGTATTGGAAAATGGAACAATGATTAGATGTAATGACTCTCTAACCACATCTTTTCTCCCTTTTCTAATTTTCTTAATATGATTTTGTCTCCATTAATAACTACGCCATGTAGTCAAGAAATTATAATCCACTTATTGCTAGAAAATAAATTCTCATTTTAATTATATGTCTTTCTTTTTTGTAATTGTTACACGTCACTCGTGTGTGATCTCAATCAAACATGAACAAAAATAATTGGGCGATTCCTCTAATTACCATGACTCTCTCTACCCCCACTAGAAAAGTGACTAAGAGGCAAATGCATATTTACTAGTTCTACAAAATGGACAATGTTTGCACTAAATGCACATATTTTTTGTCCAGTTTCTATGCTGGGTATATGTTAAATGTTGTTAAAAAATCTTATTATCTATGTAGAAAACAATAATGTATTAATTTTTATACGAGTTATATGTATATTTATGTTAAATTTATTGGGGTGTAATTTTTTATCTATGATTTTTCTATAAACTATAACTGCACCACAGCATATGATCTTAAAGTTGCAAACTATATCCAGACCTTCATTACTTGATGCAGTTATGAGGTGTAAAATACAATACAATTATCATCAGATGTGATTTTTTAACACATAACTGTATGTCGTAACATCATCATTTGTCCTCATAAACCTTGTCCCCTTCCATATTAGCGCCAACGAGAGTATTGGGACCTATCGGAGCAAGACCCTCGTCATCAGCAGAGATGGAAAACTCCTTAGGGAACCCTTCGGTTTTAGGGCTGTAGTACCATTACTTGCAAAAGCATGAGGATCCGATGCCCGCTGTATTCTGCAATAATCAGTTCGGTAGAACATGCTTCAATCGCCAATAATCGATGTTACAAACACCAGATGTATAACTACTGATTATTTGCATTGTTTTTACATTTAATGCAGTGTTAAACAACATTTGTAGAATTACTTTTTTCACCACAGAAAGAAATCACATGGTAATCCATCTCCACATACCAGGAGGCCGATATGAACCGCTTTGTTAAACACTGCATTAAAATTTTAAGTCTCTTTTAGACAATGTGAGCCTCAAGAAGCTGCAGATGGACTAGATGGTTTTTAGATGCGGATGCGGTGCTTGAAGTCGACACATAATTACTGGCCAGAGAGAATGATCTGGTCCAATAGAATGAATATTATTTGATGGAATTGAATGCATGGGACATCTATCGACTGAGATCATAAACCTAAATGTGTTGTGTTAAGATGAAATAAAAAAGAGATATAGCCTAAAAATTTATATCTACATTTTCAATTGGATTTTTGAATGGGGATCTGTCTATGTAGATGTCCACGGATCTGGGTCTATTTGACGTGCCAACATGGTGATACATCATTTGGCACAATGATGATCAGTTTACTTTTGTGATCAATATAGCACATATAGTTTGACAAAAAAAAGCCACACCAGTTCAGGACAAGTAATATTCACAATTCTGAAGTTTAATTCCAAATCATTGACGGTGGACACGTATTTACGGTCCGAGTAAAATTCGGAAAAGGTACACAAATAATTGAACTATACACACTGATAGTCATTTACAACTGAAATTTCAAACTTAGAAATGACTAACTGCATATGCAATTACATAATCCAAATCTAGCATCGTAACACATTCTATTTTATTTATTTGCAGTTTCATCCCTATCTAAAGACTCAAATCCAAGTAGACATTCAACTGACCTGTAATGTTCAAATCGCTAAATCTAGGTAGGCCACACCTCTTTTACTCCAAACATAAGCCAATTTCCTCCCGCTATCCATCTGCAACGAGTAACCTGCCTAGTCTTGTTCCCACCAATCACCGGAAACCACCCAATTGCCTCCATCATCCTATGCAGCAACAATAAGGCAGCAGCGTCAGAGGCAAGGGTGACAACCCGTATGTGCTAGGAACCTAGTGATCATATGGCTGACGAAAAGCAGGGGTAGGGGTAAATGGGGCCACCCAATGCTATGTTTCAATATAAGCTAGGAGACACTGTTATTTACCTTACCCTTCGAGCAAACTTCAAATGTTATGAATAAGCCTTGGCCAAGGCCCTTGGGACTAATCCTTTCTTTTGAATACTGTTTTTATAGATAGATACGACATAAAAATTCTCGTTGCGGTGGAGAGAATTAGAGGAAATGAAGACACACATGTCCAAAGAAAACAAAGCAATATGTCACCGGTTCATAGTGAATTGCTGAGCATACAAAAAGATATCGACATCGAACATGAAAGTACATCACATCTTAACTTAGGATTTGTAAAGATTCTTAACAAATCCAAATTCAATCAAAGATCCAAGTGAGGCCTCAAGAGCTCAAAGGAGAGGCCAACCCAAGGGCAACTCGAAAGACGAAGAACCCTTGTAACTTGAAAGGAGACAGGGACAGGTAAGAATTTGAAAGTTTATCAGGTGTTAATGATTTTTCAAACAAACTTCAGGTCTATATCACATAACATATATGATGTAACGAAACTCAGATCAGAGAACCTGTCATACATTCATACCTTATATGATAAAGGTTTTTTTATGATACCTATATTCTGGATCAATCCCCTAATATTATTACAATCGTCATCCGAGCAAAATAATATATTTTCTAAGGTTTCTTTTATCTATCTAATAAGAAACTGCAGAGCCTGATTATTACAATGGATGTAGCCATACAATTACAAAAGGACTTCACAATAGAAATTAGAAGCCGTGCTTTTAGAGCAAGGAAAGGGTCCCTGTGTCATCCATCCCGCTAAGAAAAGCTACTAAAACACAAAGTACTAGTAAGCCCAGTATAGCAGTTCGCAATACATGGTCACAGCTGCTGACACCAGGAGCATCAGCAGTATCATGTGATGTAGCCGTAATCAAACATGCATCTATTCTATTCAGATTAGAAACAGTCTCACTAATTTTTCTGCTTGTGCTGTCCATCGCAAGAGGCCCTTCGCATGTGGAACAAGTGCAATTGCCACCAAGTACAGAGGGGGCCAATTTAAGAATTTCAGAAAAGTTTTTCATGTTAGCATCATCATCATAATGTATTTTCTGCCGAGTTCTTGGATTCAAATCCTTATTCAGCACATGCAAACATTATAAGATTCAGTTAGCTTACCACTTACCACATGACTTTCGTCCAAGGACTAAAGTGTTGTGATATGAGAGAGGAAATTACCTGTATTAAGGTCTGTACCATTGTTCCAAGCGAATGAGGCAGTCGTAGAACGTAGAATGCAGCCAGGCAATTCTGATAATGATCTTGCATAATTGTTGAACAAGCTTTTATCATTTGCAGAGGAACGTTGGTTGTGGAGAGACCTTGACAGTCCATCAAAACTGTAACTTTTTTGTCTTCACCGATTAATAAATGTAGCAACCCACGCTCAACTTGAGAAACTGCCCATTTCAGAAAAGGGATAATCTAATTATTGCCATTACGAAATACATGGAAGTCAACACATTGCGTTTATCAAAAAACTGACCAGTACTCCATAAATCCTGAAAGACAAGAAAGATAATCCAAGAAACAGCCCTAATTTTCCTTGTATTAACCTAATACCATCACATCATTTTTCTTGAGAGTGTACTAGGCAAAGTGAAAAAGACAACAACATAGTTTCTGATACGGTGGGTAGTGATTATAAAATAAACTATGCAACCAAAAAAACGGATGCTTGGTCTAGTTAATATTTCATGTGGTGGGTTAAGAGCTGTAAACATGAAAGTCGCACGTTAACTTGGTGTATAGTATCTCATACCAATTTCAAAAACGAGAATTGGCTAGATCTTTGTGGACTGAGGTTGAGGACATGTTGGACATTGGTTTCTTCACCAGGAGCAACTCGTTGAAGCTGAGCCTCAGGAGTTGTTGGGCTTTAGCCAGCCAAAACACACGGATAGGTTTCGTAGGAGGATTCTCCTCCTAGTAGTCCTTTGGTCTGTTTGGGTAGGCAGGTGCAGGAGTAGGTTAGATGGTACAAGAATGAACCTCAATATAATTTGGCGCGATATGAGACATATCTTAAAAATTATAGTCAGAGACCTCAGCTTATGTGAAATGGGGGACTTGAACACCTTTCTACGAAATGGAGCGACAATAATTTCTTAGGAGTCAAAATTAGGGCGCTTTGACTACATCAAGGTCAAGTAGCTTAAACCAGCAGAGATGGCTCTAAGGTTAATATTGGAGATGTTTCCTGGAAACACACAAGGGAGGGCACGAGAGGCAGAGTGGTAGGAGGTATCCTTTAACATCATGAAGGACGGTTATTAGAGGTTTCACAGGTCCATGTCCAGAAACCGATTAGATAGGTGGCTGCTTGAGGGCTCTGGAAGGGGGCTAGGACTTAGTGAGGTATTCTGAGGGGGAGTCAACAGATAGAAAGTGTTAATCTACGGTTGGTTATTTTTCTGGGAGGTTTAGAATGTCACCCTTGGACGTACAAGAGGAATTTCATAAATATTAAAATGTACCAAGAGTGGTCATGTAACTCTGTAAACGAAGAGACCATTCAGAGTGCATACAGCCTTGCTGAATACAGAGCAGGTCTTCTCAGCATATATACCTTCACAGGCTTAGCAAAGATGCCACTGCCTCTTCATGGAGTTACAAGCTTGGATGCCTAGACCTATCCTATGTAAAAAAAGTTACAGTTAGAGATACAAACAGAGAAGATCACAGATTATCCTTTGAGTTTAGAACATGGAACATAACTTCGATGAATTTTGGTGAAATTTCACATAAACTTCAAACTTCGACCATAGGCAAAGTCCAATCCCAAATACTTCAGACTCATCCAAACTTCAGGGCGAAGTTTCACTGAAGTCGGCGAAGTTGACTTTTTTGTGTGTATTTTCGTCTCAACTTCTCCGAAGTTGTTGAAGTTTCCTCGAAGTTGGGCGAAGTTGGTACGAAGTTGAGACGACCCAGAACATTAATCCTAACTAGTGCCCTAAAGGTCATATAAGGCATATGTGTCGCCTTCAACCCTCTTCACAACTTCTAATATCAAGTCCTATGTTTGTTGTTGTCACTCTTTCCTAGAGAGGGTGTCGTAACTACTACTTGATCGTATATTGTATAGAACACGTATGGTGAACTGTATTTGTATGTATATTGCACATTTGACCCTTGCAAGAACACACTTTATTATCAACCTACCTAGGGATAGAGGGTCGTGAATCATGTTTTGTGTTAAATTAACATATATAAGATAAAGGTATAACATAATTAGAAGTTTTCAATCAAAGTTTCCGTCAAATTCACATCATTTTCTTAAAAAAAAACAGCATCGAAGTTTGCATCTAAACTTCCTCGAAGTTTCCACAAACTTCCACTTCCACACCCGGCGAAGTCAACACAAAGTTGAAGTTCTGCACCATAGTTTAGAGTCTAGAGTTAGGGTTGGTCCTGGAGTTCTAGTTGTTTGTGGCCTGATTTTGTAGAGTTCCGACAACACGACTTTGTATTAGCTGTTTCTTTTTGGCCCACAGGGGAACAAGATATTCGAATTCCCACACATTTGTAAAATTAAAAAAAGTTCAAGATATGATGGAAGTAGGGGGCCGTCAATAGGTTCCACCATGGTCCCTTGGCTTCCTTTAACATATTACAGGCTCAGGCTTGACATTGGTGCATTATTATGTGTAGGAAGAAGAAATTGTACTCTAGGCAGGACAGTAGAAATAACACATCCTTGGTGCTCTTTGCAAGAGAGAAGCGGGTTTATTAATTGGTGTTTGTTATTCTTCTATAATATGTGATCGGCCCAGAGAACTCTGACTTTGTTTATCAACAATTTATACACAAACACAGGATTGCATTTTTAAAGGAAATGTATACAAGTTACCTGACACATTGCTTCCGTCTTGATTAAGGGTGAAATGCTCCTGCTGATTGAATCGGTATGGTTAGACAGAATCAAATGGTTTTGGTGTCTTAAAATAATGATCTCTATGTACGATCTTTTGTTTGGAGCTTGGCATGTCAAAGTGGTGGAGCGCTTACGTTCAAGGCTTTTGATAAATACATGTATTAAACAAGTGTCACGGTGCCATCCAATATGACTACTCTCAAATTATACTAACCTAAAATTTTATCAAATCTGTCGGAATTGTTGGTTGAAAACCACACATGTTAACGTGGCAATGCACTAAAGCGCTAGGCTGGGTGTCTAGGAGCACAGCCTAGGCCTAATTCTTCTTAAAGTTCAGGCCATTTTTTCTGTTAAAACCTTATAGTCTATTGTATTATAAATATTTTGCCCTTGTGTTTTATGGTTATATACATGAGCATATACATCTATTTATAGTTGATCCTTGAAATAAGCTTCAAGATAAATTCCAGTATGAGAAATCTATCTAATACGTAGATCGATAAAAATCTAAAAATTATATACGATTGTGTAAAATCATAAAAATCAAGCTTCTAACATGGACACCAATCTTTAAAATACTATTGGCATTAAAAGGATAATATAATACCCACACATGTGGTTGAGAACCCACTAAAAAGAGTTGAGGCACAAATAAATCAAGGCACAAGCACAGACACAGGCCATCCCCTTGAAGAGCCATGACTCCTCAGCAGCTGTCTAGGCACACAGCCTGACAAGTACATTGAAAAGATTTTGACAGCCCTACATTAATCTTGAACAGATGGTAGCTACTGTATGAATATAATGTGAAATGAAAAACTTCCACTGCTACACGAGTGATGGCAACCACAAACGATGTAAACCAACCACCAATAATTTACCAAATCAATGATGAAGATCTTTTACTTGAATGCTGTTTAGTCCACAAACATATATCTAGAAGAATTTTGACGAAAAATTTGGCTTATACAATCCAGACAAGTTTAACGCTATAATGAAGGAATTTTACTCACGAGATTTTACCAAAAAGTTACAAATATATACACATGTCTGTGCAACAAATATCAAATATAGGATATTATGAATGGGGGTTTTCCTGAATGCATGGGTGAAGGAAATCGAATTGTTTCAGGGCAACTTGATGCCAATTTTGATGATAAAATGGTGTAACCTCTGAAAATTTTCAAGCAACAATATTTCACCTGGAACATGACAAGTTTTTTTTTTGTTTGGGGGGGGGGGGTCATGTGTTGTCTGACGAGGAAGTGCATTGTAGGCATGTTGGGGGGGGGGGAGGTCTTTCAATTGTAGAAGTTGCAATGCTAATCTTTTCAATACTCTTGAAAGCATATATTGAATCACAGTAAAAATATTTACAATTATAATCTATGTATAAGACTTAATTACATGGGTTGATTATATTTAATGGATTATATCGTAAAGCATCTATATAGACTGGAGTTAACATTGATTTTTGACAGGCAAGGGCCATTGTGTGAGTGAATATCTAGTCTCTTGAGCTCAACCATTGGTATTCGGCTGGTTGAAAAGGAAATACTTTTATAACTAAAAGAAAATCATGACATGGAACATGTGGTCAGCATGTATAAGATTAATGTCTCAATATATGTATTTATACCAATGCTAAGTCATATATAATAAAACGATCTTATACTAAAACTGTGGCCAAAACACATTTATGTCAAAACTTTGTTACAAATTTGCGGATTCTTTTGAAATTTCTCAAAATTGGCACCTACAGACAGGAAGCTGCACTTCGATTTCTCATCAGACCCCTTTAACTATTCAACCAAGGAGGATGTTAGATCCCCAACATTCCACACCACCCTCCTCGTCAATTTCATCTGAATCCTTGCAACTAGTGACACTAAGGAAAGGTAGTCGCTCTTGCACTATTCATCATTCAATTGCTAACACGTGTTGCCTTGCAATCTTTCCCTACTGTCCAAGCCTTTCTCTTGGTACTAAATACTATATTGATCCACATGATGAGGAAGCTCTTCGTCATCCAGGATGGAAACCTGCAATGGATGATGAGATGGCTGCTCTCCAAGACAACCGGACAAGGAACTAGTGGATCTTCTATCCAATAAGAATGTAGAAGGCTCCTGACGGATATTAGTTGTCAAACACCGCTCTGACAGCTATATTGAACGTCTCAATGCCTGATTTGTGGCTAAGATTATACACACCTTGGGGTAAATTTCTAGAGACTTTTTCTCAAGGTACCAGAATTGCATCGGTTGCATTCTTATATCCCTCGTTGCTCATCTAGACTAGCAGTTGTATCAATTGGATATTAGAAATGCTTTCTTACATAGAGATCTAGCTGAGGAAACTCTACATGCATCAACCTCCTGGATTTGTTGTTGAGGGGGGCTGGGTTTAAAAAACTAAGCATGATTCTAGAGAATCTTGGTTTCAAACGATCATTAAGTAATTACTCCTTGTTTCACAACAAGACCTCCAAAGTTATGTCATTCTTGCAGTTTTATGTTGATGATATTGTCACCACTAGCAAATAGCAATGACAAAGGCATCACTGATCTCAAGTAGACACTTCAATCTCACTTCCACACAAGATATGGGGACACTCTGGTATTTCTTAGGAATTGAAGTTCTCTGATCTAAAGATGGAATAAATCTATCCCAAAGGAAGTATGTCCTGAACCTTCTCAATGATACATGCATGACTAATGGTTGTTAACATATATTCCTGTTTTATATATTCTGTTAGTTGTTTTGTTATTTCCATATTATATGTGGACCTCTCTGTAAATGTTTCAATGTTATATATATGAGGGTGCACACATTGTGCAACCCTACGCTTCCCAAAACTATTTTCTGTTTCACATGGTAACAGAGCAGTAGATCTAGCCGACCGTCACCCTCCCTTCCCTCCTCTCTCTCTCCGGCCGCCCCCCCCCCCCCCCCCCCCCCCGCGGCCCAGCAGCAAGCCGCCGCCGGTCGGCGGGCGCCGGACCAGCCGCCAGGGCCGGTCCTCCTCTCCGCCGCAGGGGGCTCGTGCGCCTCCGCGACCGTTTTCCACCAGGCAGTTGGCTCCGTGAAGGTCCGGTGGCTTGAACTGACGTAGACCGTTTTTCGGTCCTGTGCCTGCCTGCCCGAGTAGGCCTTTGTGTCGCCGGGTTCTGTTCTGCGCTTCGGCGTAGACCGTATGTGAGAGGTCTTCTCCGTGTTCCTTGTGCCTGCTGTGCCTGTCTGACGGCGTAGCCCGTCTCCTGCCTGATCGTGCCTGTTCCTGCTGTGCCTACTGCTCCCATGGCGTCCTCGCATGATGACTTCCGCCGTCAGGTTACCACTGTGAAGCTTGATGGGCGCAACTATCCGCACTGGGTCTGCTCCATGACGATCTATGCCAGATCCCAGGGCAAGTACTCACATCTTATCCGTGCGGGTCCAACAACACCCGCAGAGGACGCTGATGCTAAAGATGTAAAGGCGTATGACGACTGGGTTCGTGATGACTCCACTGTGATGACCTGGATTCTCAATAGCAGCATTGAGAAGATTAGCGTCACACTTCTTCACCTACCTACGGCGAAGCAGATGTGGGATCAGCTCGCCGGTACTTACTCGCATAGTCAGAACCCCAAGAAGGTGTTTGACATCACCAAGCAGCTGGGACGTCTACAGTTCACGGGGACGGACATTGCGGATTACTTCTTTGACTTCACTGGATTATGGGGTGAACTGGAATCCTATCACCCTCTCTCCACGGACCTGGCTACTATGCAGCGTCAGCGCCAGGAGCTTCAATTGGTCCAGTTTCTCTGTGGATTGCCTGAGTCATATGCTGGAGTTGTGGACCAGATCTTAGCCAGTGACCCTCTGCCGTCACTACAGAGTGCCTACAAACGCCTTCAGCGTTTGCCTTCGTCTTCCTCGTCTCTGACTACTGATGTTGGAGACTCTTCGGCCCTTGCTGCAGCTTCTGGTCGTGGCCGGGGTCGCTTTACTGAGAGCCGTCCTCCCCTGGGTGGAGGACGAGGACGGGATGCTCCTGGTCGTGGAGCCTCTTCTACTGCCCCTACTGCTGGTGTGCGTCCTCAGTTAGGACAACGCCTTTGTACCTTCTGTGGCCGGTCCAACCATATTGAAGAAAAATCCTGGGAGAAATATGGTAAGCCGGCATGGGCCAATGCAGCTGCTGACTCCACTACTACTGCATCAGAGGGAACGACTCAACCTACTGACTCTGCCTCCTCGGGTGCGACTGCTGACTACATCCGTGCTGAGGTGGAGCGTCTTCTTCTTGAGCGAGCTGGTGCGTCGTCTCAAGCTTCGACTAGTGGAGCTCATGCCGCCACTTATTCTGGTTATGACACTGCCTTCCTGAGCTCTTCTTCTACTCCTGGTAATACTAAGTGGGTCATCGACTCCGGTGCCTCTTCACATATTTCTGGAAATAGATCACTGTTTCACAAATTATTTAAACCTGCTAGACCATCATCTGTTATGTTGGCTGATGGCTCCAAGTCTGCGGTGTCTGGAGTGGGGGATATTGTTTCTGACTTTCTGCTGAAATCTGCCTTATATGTGCCGAGATTTCCTTTGAATCTGTTATCTGTTAGCAAGATATTGCGGAGCCTACAGTGTAGTCTGACTTTTATTCATGGTTCATGTGTTTTTCAGGACCTTCGCACGAGGATGAAGATTGGTGGGGGGTATGAAGGTGCTGATGGACTCTTCTATCTGGATCATTTGCCAAAAGCAGCTAAAGCATCTGTGACTCCTGCATTATCTACCTCAGTTTCTGCATTACAGTGGCACTACCGGCTGGGCCATCCATCATCTGAAAAGCTTCGACATTTAGTGTCTGATCTTGGCATTTGTAGTTTTCAGTGCGAGTCATGTCAACTTGGAAAACAAACTAGAGCTGTTTATCCTAGACGCAGCCAGATTAGCAGTAAAAATATGTTTGATATAGTGCACTCTGATGTATGGGGACCCTGTCATGTGCCGAGTTTATCTGGTCATAAATATTTTATTTTGTTTATTGATGACTTTTCACGGACTACTTGGTTGTTTATGATGAAAAGTAGGTCCGAAGTTTTGTCTGTTATCAAGTTCTTTTTTGTTGAAATAAAAACTCAATATGGTATGCCTGTCAAAATTTTTCGTACTGATAATGCACTGGAATTTGTTAAAAAAGATGTGGATGTTTTTTGTAAATCTGTGGGTACAATACATCAGACCTCCTGTGCTTATACACCCCAGCAAAATGGTGTGGCTGAGCGTAAAAATCGACATGTGTTAGAGGTTGCTAGAACTATTATGATGCATGCACATGTTCCTCGCTCGTTTTGGCCTAAGGCTATATTGACTGCTTGTTTTCTGATAAATCGAATGCCATCTTCTGTGATTGGAAACAAAATACCTATTCAAGTTCTTCAACCCGATATTCAGCTATTTACTGTGCCTCCTCGGATCATTGGATGTACCTGTTTTGTACGGTTAGTTGGACCTACTTCTGATAAACTGTCTCCTCGTGCTGAGAAGTGCATTTTTTTGGGATATTCTCGTACCCAGAAGGGATATCAGTGTTACAGTCCTACTGCAAGAAAATGGTATACTAGCAGTGATGTAGTTTTCTTTGAGGATACTCCTTACTATTTGACTCGTGGTGACAGTTTACAGTCTGATCTTATTGCCTCACCTCTACCTGTTACTTCTGATTGTGTGTCTGATACTACTGACAAAGTCACTACTGAGGCTAATAAGCCTCCTCTTATAGTTTATCAACGCAGGAACAGAGCACCTTCTACTCAAGAAACCCCCCATGAAAACCAATCTTCACCTCCAGAAGGTTCTACTACACCTGAGGTACATTCTGATCTTGATTTACCCATTGCTCTTAGAAAGGGTACTCGTTCCTGCACATCACACAGTATTGCTCAGTTTGTTTCTACTGATCATCTGAATGTTAATTCTAGCAATTTTGTATATGCCTTATCTGTTGTTGCTGTTCCAAAGAATATCCAGGATGCTCTACAGAGTACTAGATGGTTGTCTGCTATGAAGGAGGAGATGTTAGCTCTTGCTGAACGAGATACTTGGGAGCTGGTGGATCCACCTCCTCGGTGTAAACCTGTAGGTTGCAGATGGGTGTATGCGGTCAAATATCAACCTGACGGCACTGTTGAAAGGCTGAAGGCACGGTTAGTTGCTAAAGGCTACACCCAGACGTATGGTATTGACTATTTTGAGACTTTCTCTCCTGTTGCTCGTCTTAATTCTGTCAGAATTCTTCTGTCTGTTGTTGTTAATCTTGACTGGCCACTGTTGCAACTAGATGTGAAAAATGCCTTCTTGTATGGTGATTTACAAGAAGAGGTCTATATGGAGCAACCTCCTGGGTTTGTTGCTCAGGGGGAGTCTCACAAAGTTTGCAGGTTAAAGAAGTCTATTTATGGGCTTAAGCAGAGTCCCCGGGCTTGGTTTGATAAATTGAGCAAAATTATGATTGATTTTGGGTTTCTGCGATCTCAGGTGGATCATTCTGTTTTTATCAAGAAGACTTCAGCTGGTATTATTATTCTGATTGTCTATGTTGATGATATTATCATATCTGGCAGTGATTCTCTTGGTATTCAGGCTACTAAATCTCATCTGGGCAAGCACTTTGCTACCAAAGATTTGGGCAAACTTAGATATTTTCTGGGCATAGAAGTTTCTAGAAATTCTAATGCTCTTGTGTTGTCTCAGAGAAAATATGTCCTAGACATACTGCAGGAGACTGGTATGCTGGGGGCTAGACCTGCTGATATTCCTCTAGATCCTAATGTAAATTGGGATGATGATTCTTCTCCTCTGTTTGCTGATCATAAAAAGTACAGGAGGCTGATTGGTAAACTCATTTATTTGACTGTCACCAGAGCTGACATTTCTACTGCAGTGGGTCTTCTTAGCAGATACCTTGATAAACCCAGACAGTGTCACTGGGATGCTCTTTGTCAGATTCTACGATATTTGAAGAAGTCTCCTGGCAAGGGACTTCACTACAGGAAGCATGGACACTGTTCTCTTGCAGGGTACTCTGATTCTGATTATGTAGGTAGCAGAGTTGACAGAAAATCTACTTCTGGGTATTGTACGTATGTTGGAGGCAATCTTGTTACCTGGAGGAGTAAAAAACAAAATATTGTGGCCAGGTCAAGTGCTGAAGCTGAATATAGGGCCATGGCCCATACTTCCTGTGAATTGTTGTGGGTGCGCTCTCTGTTAAAAGAGTTCGGGGTTGACTCTTCTTCTGCTATACCTATGCACTGTGATAATAAAGCTGCTATCTTCATTGCGAATAATCCAGTTTATCATGAGCGCACTAAACATATTGAAGTAGATTGTCATTTTATTCGGGAATCCATTCTGACTGGCAAGATCTGCACTCCCTTCACTCATTCTGAAGACCAAGTTGCTGACATCTTCACCAAGCTGCTGGCGAAGAAGCAATTCTGCACACTGACGGACAAGTTGGGCATGATTGATATCTATGCTCCAACTTGAGGGGGAGTGTTAACATATATTCCTGTTTTATATATTCTATTAGTTGTTTTGTTATTTCCATATTATATGTGGACCTCTCTGTAAATGTTTCAATGTTATATATATGAGGGTGCACACATTGTGCAACCCTACGCTTCCCAAAACTGTTTTCTGTTTCACAATGGTAAACCCGTTTCAACTCCCATGGATTATCATAAGACTTTCCAAAGTGAGGGGGAAGCGTTTGATCCTGAAAAATTCATAGAGTTGTAGGTAAACTTGTCTACGTCACAATAACATGATCGGATATTTCTTAGACAGTGGAGTCGTCATTCAACACATGAATGGACCTCTACAACAACACTGGACTAGTGAGCAACAAATTCGTAGACTCCTGAAATGTGCTCCAGGAAAAGGACTATTCAACAAACACCTCGTATCCAACGAAATCTAATGCAGATTGTGCAGGATATGTTATTGATAGGCGCTCAATGTCAGGATTATGCATTCTTCTGGGAGATCGTCCCGTGGCTTGGAGGAGCAAGAAACAAGTAGCAGACACTTGTTCTAGTACTGAAGCAGAATATCGTGCCATGGCCCATAGCTGTTCTGATATACAATGGATACACTATTTTGTAAGAGATTGACATTCTAGTACAATCCCTAACCATCCTACAGTGTGACAATCATGCAAATATCCACATCGGCATCGCCAATAGCCTCGTCTTTCATGAAAGAACAAAACACATAGAAGTTGACTGCCATTGCATATATGACTTGTGAAATCCGACAAGATTATCACACCTTATGTAAAAACTAGAGAACAAACTAAATATATTTTTACAAAGCCTCTACTTTCTACTTTGTTTTCTTACATAAGTACCAAGCTGGTATTACAAGATGTGTATTCCCCAACTTGATGGGGAGTGTTGTAGTTAATTAGTTAACTGGGCTTAGTGGGCCTACCTTTCATTGTGATAAGTTATCTTGTACTAATGGTGCATCATACCATGCCCACCACTATATAAGGAGATCCTCTGTATTAGTCTTGTAATTAAGAAACAAGATCCTATTTCTAACACTTGTAAATTGCTTAAATTCTATAATTTGTCTATATATATCAAACCAAGATATCTATACTATCTAACAGTACCAAAGAAGAACTGTACCAACTGCCTGAATGAATCGAGGTCTGTCTTGAGGAACTAAACTTGAACATGCGAGTCCAAGTCGTACAACAAGACAAGGCTGCAACTCGAGATCACTTCCATGCCAGAATACCAAGTGTGACCATGGCTCCAACTCTTGTAGAGTCATGAAACCATAACTTTCTCTCCAGCGGATAGTTCTCCTGACTGACCATAGCAAACAAGGGAAGTCACCATTAGCTGCAGCATAAAACCTTCGAAGTTCTTTATCATCAATCCTGTTGTATAAAATTCGTTTAGTACCTCAGCAAGACAAAAGTTCCTCAACATTGGAGAAATGAAGCCCAGCAAATTCTTTTTGAAATAGTAATTATATTGCAGAATTACCCACTATCTAAAAGCTAAGAATATACAAGTCATACACAGAAGAAATGAATCTGAAGGAGCTTGGCATGGAGTATCGCCATGAGTTAACATTTTGTGTTTATGAAAATGTTACATAAGGTTGGGCATTTTAAAGATTGGAAAATATATATTGAGAGTTTGAGACAGTAAGAATTTGGCAAGGATTTTCCCATATCTTACCTTTCAGGTATATGCATTCCCTGTCTATCAAGTTCAGTGCGAAGGAGTACCAACCAGTCTTCAGATTCAGATGTTTCACTAGGAACCCTAATAATTGATCGAAACATAAAGCGCTTGATCAAAATCTGAATAAAACATAAGCATTTGATAAGGATATCAAAGCGGTGATAGGACTTATTACTGTTTACCAAAGGCCATTACACAAGTAAAATTATTAGCATTGATGAGCAGCATAACACAATTTCAACCAAAATCATTGCAGAAGTGAAGCCCGAAATTCAACCTGGGTCCAAACATCTCGAGGTCCTGCAGCGCACAGCTTGTGTAATAGCATTGCTGCTGGAGAAGGTTCTCCACATTTAGTATAGTGTATCAACTACAGAGCCAGTATCATTAACCAAAAATGGGTGAATCGTCAAATTTTTTCTAGGGATGAAACCCATCAAATTTGACAAACATTCCCCAAAATACTATCTCACTTGCTAGATGGTGTTGAGGATTGTGGAAAAACGATATGATGGTGAAATTCCTTGTGTGGGTTTTTCCTATTGATAGAAGGGCATCCCCCTCTCCTATATATAGGATAAGAGGGAAGCATACAAACTCAAGACAAATCCTAATGGGTCACGACGCAACTAGGCCAATATTACAAATAGACTAAAACAATTTAACTAAATAGCAGTGAATTGAGAAACGGCCTGAGCGGCCGATTAATCGGCCCAGCACCCAGGCCGTTTAAATTTTGCCAAAATCGCCAGTTAACCGTTTTTGTAATTAATCGGCCATTTTTTCCTGCTTTTTGCCCTTTTTTCCTTTTTTGCCCCTTTTTCCCCGCTTTTTGGCCTTTTCTGTCCCTTTTTTTTAAAACTTTGCTGTACACCTGTAACTTTATATAAACTATATGGTCCCAAGTATTATTGACTATAATATATTAAACTTATATACATTAAATATCCTATGATAAGCCTAGTTCTAATATAGAATGCATACTTTGTATGCAAGTTGGGATAATAGGGTACTGCTGTAAAGTGTAATTTATACAAGTAAAATATATATAACTATTATATAATTTTAGAATGCATATTTTAGTTAAATGTACTGCTGTAATGTATGACTAATTGATGATATGCACATATAACAATAAGTTAGAAAGGTATCCAATAATTAGTCTATTGTTTACTGCTTAGCTATGTAAACATGTGATGCAAATTTTTTTTCTGTATCATGTATGTAGGGTGTTTTATCCATGTCAAATCTATTGTTTATTATATTATGGCTATAATTATTGTCTTATAGCTATCTTATAAACTATTTGAGTGTTTTGTATTGTTGGGTAGAGTGTGTTAGATTAGTCCCATACCGCTGAGCTCTGGAGAGGTCCTGGAGCTTATAAGGTGTGTGGTCCCTTCACCCATTGCCAATTGGTTTTGGGATGAATACCACACATTCTAACATGGTATCAAAGCGGACCCCACGAGACAAGTGTGAGGACCACACCCTACCTAAAAAAGAACAAGTACAAGCACATAAAAGTGGCTGCACTTGAGGGGGGATGTTAGATTAGTCCCATACCGCTGAGCTCTGGAGAGGTCCTGGAGCTTATAAGGTGTGTGGTCCCTTCACCCATTGCCAATTGGTTTTGGGATGAATACCACACATTCTAACAGAGTGTTTAGAATCTTTAGATATATATAAAAGTTCCAAAGAGTATTAGTATTTATATACATATATATGTAATTTTGTATAAAATTATATAGGAAATAAAAATCCATTTTTTCAAAAATCGGCCGCTTAATCGGTCGCTTACCGCTCAACCAGTTACAAGGTGTTGTCCACACGGTTACCGCTTAATGTTTTTTAAAACATTGCTATATAGACTCTCTAACACACCCCCTCAAGCTGGAGCTTGGGAGAGTCCCAGATCAGCTTGCAAACAGACAAACAGATTATAACAAAATAACAAAAAATAAACCAAGCCCATACAAGAATGTTTCTCCCCCCTCAATGTTACAAAAAATCACTGAAATACTCCCTCTCAAGCACATAATTTCAAAGTAGGTAGGTAGGAAGGTAGGTAGAAGGAGCTTCTTAATCACTATAAAATGGCATTTGGAGCAGAATTAGAAAGCAACATGTAGGCACCATGGTCTTCATCTCAATCACTATCGTCAACAAGTAGACCGGAGAGTGCTGGAACACAAGAAGCAGTAGACCACGTGCATACAAAACATGGACAATAAAAGATTCAACATGAGCAAGGCATAGACATGCCAGAGAGTGCTGGCACACAGTAGCAGAAAGTAGAAGATGTAGCCGGATAGAAGACCAGTGTCTGAAGTAGAAAGCAGATAAAGGGCTCCAAGATCCAATGTAGATGAAACTCCATCATGTATATGTAAAATCACCAATAGAATCATAGAAATCTTCATCATCTTCTCTCATCATATAGTTTCCATCACAGTATCACACATCACATTCCAGAGAGTTTTAGGTCAAAGTAGCAACAAAGGTGTGTAGGCACATATAACTAGTCAACGTGCAACAGATAGTGCAAACACACAATGCAACAAGTAAAATGTGCTAATTATAGCACAAGTAACAACAATGACGTCGTCGGACAAAAAATCAACAATAAAAGTAAAGTAGCAGCAGTAATCAGTCAACAGATAGCACAAGTGGAAAACTTCATAGTAGCAGGGAAGATGATGATGAATAAGTTTCTCAGACTCTTCATAACATAGACAAATCAATAATAGCAACAGAGGGATCCATGTAGCAACAAAAAATAACACCACAAAGCAGCATGATGATCCATTTAACAACATAACTAAAGTCTTCTTCTTCTCTCCATCTCATCTCTTCCCTTTACTCATCATTCTCTATTCTCCCCCACACACCAATTACGAAAAGAGTCAAGAGAGTGGTTGGGCTGAAAAGTTAAGAACAATGGCACAAACAAGGGCTATGTAGGCAAGTATGTGGAGGGGGTAACTGACAACTCAAGTCAAGGTGCAACATGACCCGATTGGATAGATCCGGGTAGAAAAATAAATGGATCTTTTTACGACCTGAAAAAGCCCCCGCAAGTTTTTTTGAACTAGGTCAAAAATCGTAGAATCCGATTAGGTACAAAATGTATATGAGGGGTAGTACAAGTATTGAGGAGGTAGACAATATGTATGTAAGGTTGGAAAGGGTGGGGGTTGAAGAACAAAAGAAAACTAAAAATTGCAGGAAAAGAAAGATAAGTGTTGCTGGTAAGGATAAAGAAGGGACTCGCCATGTATAAAAACCTCCGCCACATTATAGAATCATTGTAGACGATGTATCACGCCAGTATGTAGAATCAGTAATAATCGACACGTGTTGGTGAAGGAACACGTGTTGATGCAGTAGCAGAAGTCACCGTCAGCAAGAAGTTGGCGGCACGCCGTGTCTTGGGGTGACACACGGTGTTCGTTGACAAAACTCAGGGCAGAATCGGGGTAGAACGCAAATGACACGCCGTGTCATTTAGGCGACACGTCGTGTCAAAGTGCAGCCAACACGCCGTATCAGTAAACGACACACTGTGTCATCGGTAGAATTTGTGAACGAAGTCGAACACCGCCTACACGACATGTCAAGAAGCGACACGTTGTGTCAGCGGCGAACAACAGTAGAAAAACCCCTGAGACAACAACAAAAGATGGATTAATCCTTCCGAATCTCCACCATATCAATATAAGGATGATATGTTCCCAAAATCACCATAAAGGAAAGATCTTTATCCAAGATTTGGGGTTAGATTTCAATAGACACATAGATGACAAAGGCGGTGTAGATCTACAGATATGTAGATGAAGGCAGTGTAAATCTACAAAGGCTAGATGACGGCGGTGTAGATCAGCAGCGGAGTAGATGAAGGTGGAAAATAGGATAGATATGGCGGCTCCATTAGCAAGAAGTATAGACAGAGGTATGGCGACCCTTATAGATCTAGTAGCAACAACTTCAAAGTGGATACTTTTGTTGTTGAAGATGGAGATGGCTCATAGAGACGACTCCAAGAAGAAGCAGGGATGGGAAATCCGTACGGGTAGCCAAGCTTCGCCTAGCGGCGGCGGCCGTTCTGCAAGGGGAGGTTCTCTCCTTTGTTCTCTCTCTCTCTCTCTGAGGATTGGGGGCGACATAGGAAAGCATGCTCTGATACTATGCAGGAAAACGATATTGATGGTGAAATCCCTTTTGTGTGGGTTTTTCCTATTGATAGAAGGGCAGCCCCCTTCACCTATATATAGGATTAGAGGGAACCATATAGACTCAAGAGAAACCCTAATGGGCCAAGACACAACTAGGCCCATATTACAAATAGATTAAAACAATTTAACTAAATAGACTCTCTAACAAGGATGAATTGTTAACCAAACAAGGACGGTTATCAAAATTGGTTCAACATAGAGGTCTTAATTGGATAGACCTAGGTTGACCATGACCTGGTCCCAGTACCTTTCAAGTTGTGAGACAGGGAGGAAAGCACGTTTATACAAACTTTGATACATTGCTCGCCCTCAACTCATTTGTGAAGTGGATCTTACTATGGGTAAATTACCAAACTCTACATAGTGAAAATGTCATCATTGTTTGTAGCAAAACCATTGGATACAAAAGGTAACACAAAGTTAGTTCAATGATAAAATCATTATCATATAAACAAAACAAATACAAGATTAGCCAAACTCTTGAAAGCAATGATAGATGTAACTTAAAGGTAGATGCTACTTAAGTTTAGTTTCCATGCAAATAGTAGGTAAGGTCAACAGGCCTGATCAACACTAGATCCTTGACTGGGGGTGAGCATCAGGTTGGTTCATACGAGGTTTTCACAGTCCAAGTCAAGGCCCAAATTATGCTAAATTATGGCTCGTTCCCAGCTCACCTAACAAATATGGCTTTTGTGTTGGATTGGACCAGCCGAATAACAATTAAAAGTGAGTTTCTTCAAGCATATGTTCAAATACATAATTTTGAATAATCGAATCCAAACTGATCTTATTTGATTGGATATAAAATGGCCATTAAGAGAACATATATACATGTAACATATTAGAGTATCTGGGTTTGCCTTAGCTCAAGCTCGGCTTGCATAAAAACATAAGCCAAAATTGTTTGGCCGAGCCGGATCCATATAAAAGACTCAAAATTGTTGGCCTGATCCACCCATGTAAGTTATTTGGACCAGGTACAACTTGGGTTATGTGAGTAGGGATGCAAGTCAGATCAGGTTTGACTGGCATTGATGCTCATCCCTACTCATGACCCATCCCAGCAATTAAAAAAAAGATCAACTCGATCAAGGCTTAACCGACTAAGAGCATATTAATAAATATGCTTTGGCCAAGAAATGGATACTTTGACGAATTGGTTCCTGTTCATTTGGCTGCCAAACTAAAGAAATGAGTTAATAAATTTGAATGTGTACTCATGTGTGTAGTATCATTTATTTCATGAGGGGTTGATCAAGTCCATAAAGATATATGAGAGACTATATCTAAAGTTATAAGATTGGATCCTCCCTAAACAAAACATATATTGTCATTTGTAAACTAAAACCACTCAAGTTAAGCCTTTAGTGTTTAATAGAACATTGATTTACAACATGCAATCTTGATTTCAGAAATAATTGAATATTGATGATATTTTACAGCATTGTAGGATCAATCTTTAGCTCAAATACCAGATCAAAAGCAAGGAACAAGGTGACCGATACCAACGCCGTTTCGACAGCTTCGAAATAGGTATTTACCGGTATACCGACGGAAATACCGACAGATGCAATCCTGGCCGTTTCGACACCAAAATGAACGAATTAATTCATGAAACTTTACAGGTGTAATCTCTACATCTAAATGCAGCGTTTTATACAATAAAATTCTATATTGGGTGTGTAGAGGGGGGGGTCCATCATGTGGGAGGTAAGGAATCTGTCCTGTTTCGTTGGGATTTCGACGAAGGATTTCGATGACAAAATGTAGGAATTAAGATCTGAATTTTTATTAGCACAAACCACAAACTTAAATACACAGAATTATGCAATCGTATACAATTTACAACATACGAATAACACATTTACTTACAACTCACATCAGCTGTATGTTGAGTGGCGTGTTGGTTCTCCATACAGTAATGAGTTGATATTACTGAGATATTGCGGCCATACATGTGCATCCTATAAAGGTGATTGTATGTAGTCACATGCTCCTCATACACATCATTATTGGCAAAGTTCCGTGTTACTCATTCATGTGCAATACTATATAAGTGTATATTACTCTTTGTATTATATTCACATTACTCTTTAGTAAAGCATCTTCCACTAAACATAAATAACTAACTAATTATATCAATACTAATTGTCATGTGCTTAGATAAATTGTATGATAATAGTAATTAATAGTGTTGTGAGTAGGTAGATCTAGTGATAATGTTGCATATCTACATAATATACTTATAGATGTATGTATAGTTCACGTAAACATATAAAAATTGGAGTAATATTAAGCTTTGGCAGTAAAAGCACTTTTTGTAGGCGAAACTGGAAGAAAAAAGTAGGAAAAAGAGAAGGAGAGGTTGCTAATGGTAGAAATGAAAGAGATTAGTTAGAATTACCTTGATTTAGGTTGGTATTAGCTTCAATCGGAAAAAATCATCCAAATGTACATTCTTTTCTCCTCCCAATAAGTAACAACAGTCATTCTCGCAAAAAACGGTATACCCGTCGGTATACCGCCGGTTTCGGTCGGTACAGTGAAGTTAGTAGTGCATTTTGCACCGAAACCATCGAAACATGGCGGTATTGGCAGTATACATGTCGGTATTATCGGTATTTGCGATCCTATCGGTACGCACACATGTTTTCGTGTCGGTACTCGTCGGTATCGATATTTCGGTCGAAATACCGCCGATACCGGCGAAACTTCATTCCTTGTTTCAAAAGTTAATCAAGATATTTTACTCAGATAACCTAAATTTGAGTGGGGTCTCAACTTTTAATCAATGGTTATGACTAACATGTTGTATCTCACTGTAATGGGGTTAAAGCATAAGACAACAATGACAGTTATATAGAGTTAATTTAGGATAAAATATTTAAGATCCAAGCTTCAAGGCAACAATAGAATCTATTATAAGCCTAGGAAAAGAGAACCTTAAAAAAGATAAATGTGGTGTGCACTTTGCCTTGAATGCTTTTGAGGGATGAGTTACCTTTCGAGAGATGCATGAGTGAGGGAAAAATGTTAGTTGGTCAGCTGTCACTATTGTAAAGATACTTCCTAGACTCTGGGTTACAAATCCAAAGCACGCCACATCAGATTTGAGCAACATTCCCTTTAGTAGTTCTGAAACCCATTTGGGCATGCATAATGTTTATATCTCGGCATGAAGAAATGATTATTGGAAAATAAAAGAGGGACTGCATCTACCTTGACATGTGGAAGGATATCAAGTGTCGAGTAGTGAAGATAACACAAAGTTACTAATAGGAACTTAGATAGACCACTTTAAGCTTGGAATGAAGTGGGAAAAAAGTGCTCTATATAGTTGAGTCTTGACAGAAACATTTAGAGGCTAAGGATGCCAAAATCTAAGGCTTTGCAACGCCTCAGATAATTTTAAAAGAAAATGATTGGGATCACACAGAGAAAAGTGAAGGAGACATTTATCTTAGATTTTAAGGCATAAGACCGTAGAAGAAAATGTTTGATTTCAGTTGTTTTGATGGGCACAAAAATAAAAATTTTGAAGGAAATTCCAACATATACTTCATTGGTGTTCCGACGCCAAAAAAAAAGAATTACTTTATGAAATTTTACTGAATCGATCTACTAGTGTGAATACACTTGCTTATGCAATAATGTCATACTAGATATTTGGGGGGTCTCCACGTGTAAGTCAACGACGAGATGGTGAAATGTTTCGATTCAATGGAGATCTTGATGTCAATTTCAATGGTGCTAATGAGGTCATGATAGTATGCAAGCACAATATATAGACCTAAAGACACAAAACTATGTAAGTGCTAATGAGGTCATGATAGTTTGCAAGCACAATATAGAGATCCAAAGACACAAAACTACGTAAATAAATTATGGTCTAGGTAGTACATAGTACATTAAGGAGAACCAATTCAATGGTCAGTGCATTTCAATATCCGATGGTCATAGGTGCATATTTTTTTGTCAAAAACTTGACAGTTTTGACAAAATTTAGAAGAAAAAAAGCCAAAGACAATTTGAGAAGAAATTGATTAAGGTACATAAGAAAGTCCACATGCAATCAATTATGCAGTTAGGCCCATTGGTCGCACCACTATGCATATGCGACCTAGCATGCGACCACTAGCCACATATGCATGCATATGCAGCCACTTCTTTAATCATAGTCATGGAACAATATTTTGATGGAAATTGCAAATTTCGCCCCCCAACATGGGGATATTCCGCAGCAAAAACCCAGTTTGTGTTGTAATTTTATTAAACGGCACAGAAACAAAACGGAAATTTTGAGAAATTTGTTCCTAGGTTGCTACTACTACATCTTGAGTATTTTGGTAATTTTTTTTTAATCTCTTGCTTCTAGAGGCTATTTTTCTTAATTCTAAGGTATGTTTCCCCTATCCCTAGACCAGTTGTAAATTACCTTCTTCAATTTCTACACTCTTCCATACAAATCTAGAGAAAAACTTTGAAAATAACAATGTTCTTTGTTCGATCTATGTATAAATGTCCTGTGTAACCTAGTTAAATGCTAACACTAGACTGAGTGCAAGTTGTAGTTCGTAAGTTTGTAACTTGTAATTGTAAGTTTTAAACTCCAAGCTATAACTTGAAGTTTGTAAGCTTGTAACTGTCTACTAGACTTGACATTTCTGTTCATTTGTGCATACACTCATCAAGACATGGATCCAACCCCGACCTCTAAACTTATAAATTTTTTATATAATCTTGTGTGCCTTTGTCTCAACATTGTGTTTGCAAATTTCATACCTTAATTCCTTTAGTTTACCATCAAAATTCTGTCGAAACAACTCAGCTTCCTTCACTTACAGATACGGGAGAACCCCCCCCCCCACACACATCCAATTTGAAATATTATGGCATAGTTGAGTAAATCTTGGCATTTAGATCAACCCAGTAAATTTTTCATGATTTAATCCACTCATTTTGGCGTAGAAATCGTCAGGTGCATAAATGCCAAAATTTCTATAAATTTTTGTTTTAGGGCTATGGGATACAATATCGAAATTGGACATTTAATTATATGCCTATTGCAAATCATAATAAGTTGTGCTATTGCTATGTACACAACTTTGACCTCGGTCGTGCAAAATCAATAAGTATCACAATTGATGAGCAACATTTAGATATGAGACCTTTTCTAGGGGTTCAACAACCAAGGAGGCTTATGGTAGTCAAATGTAGTAAGTAAATACAAGTAGACAAGTAGTACAAAGATGTAGGACTCTTGTTAGAGAGTATATATTAGCCTATTTAGTTAATAGGTTAATTAGTTAGTGGGTCTTTAGTATCTCGACCGGTTTAGATTACTTGTGTCCCAAGTCTCAGGGTTTCTCCCTTGATCCTATATACAGGACAGGGATGTACGTCTTTTATTCATCGAATCAATTCAACACATTCATTATTGTTTCTCACAACTCTGATGAAGTATGATTGATGCTAGAACTAGGCATGTAAATGGATATCCGGAATCCGCACATTTGATCCAGATTCGAGTCCGAAATTTTGAAAAAAGTACGACATTCGCATAATCCGAATTAGATTTAGGATATCAAATTATATATCTGAAAATTTTGGATAGGATATCAGATATGGCTATATCCGTTCCAAAAAAATCCAAATCCGACAAATATAATAATGAACATATATATTATCATATATATTCATAGTAATATCAATATTTTCTATATATAATATATTTATTAACAATAAGTTTATGATTTTAGGTTCAGATCGGATATTTATCCGAATTCAGATATTATTCGACGGATCGGATTCGGATATTATTACATGATATTTGTCGGGTATCAGATCAAATATATTTTTTCAGATTCGGATATCAGATATAGTAGTATCCGCTCTGTATCGATCCGTTTACAGGTCTAGCTAGAACAAGCCTATTCCAGACTTGGAAGTTTATCAACAACAAGAATTAGCTTTATAATAAAAAAAAACTGGATTCAAGCCAGATAAAACTTTGCAATGACCAAGTCATCTCACTGCTTTGTTTGATCGTCGGTTATGTTAGAATTATAAGTCATGTGGTTATATATAGGCTTAGAATTATAAGTCATGTGGTCATATGTGAGCCGGAGTCTGTAGGCCCATATAGAGTCTAGTCTAGTCAAGTCTAGTTAGATATGGAAGTCTCTAGAGTCATGAGCCATGTCCACCTTCTCCTATATAAAGGAGAGGGGTCTCTCTTGTATCAGAATAACATAATACTGTGAATACATCTATTCTTTCCAATCAACATATTATAAAGTTTACCAAAGTTGAGTTCCTAAACCAAGGACTAAACCCTCCCAAGTAAATCATCCATTGCATGCTTGTCAAGGTAAGTTCATAAGCATCAAGGCACTCCAGTGGGTTGCACCAAGGAAGCATGGGCACATTTGTAGACAGGGACACTAAAACAGACACAGCCACAAGACGCGACAATTTTCTAAAATATAGGACACAGACACGGTGTTGATGAGGGCTATATTTTTTCTCCTAATATATACATATGTAGTGTATAATACATGTATAATAGTATATGAATATGGATGCAAAGGTGTGTTTATGTGTAGTACAAACAATATGAAGTCGACAAATAAACCTGCTGCATTTCTTTAGGTAACTACATTAGATTTTTCAGAATGAATAAACACTGATTAAATTAGTTTATTAGACCAAAATGTGATTCATGATATAGAACTCATCTTGGATTTTGCATTTGGACTCTTTTTAAGACATTTTATTCATAATTTTGATTAGATCTCGTTGTGTTATATGTTCTCAATCACAAGAACACTTAGGGCTGTATTTCCAGAATTTACACTTTGAAACTGGTTACTACTGGAGCAGTTGCTGCAAGAAGTGTCCGGTCCGTGTCCAGCTATGTCCGGGCTGCAAAAAAATGACCAAAATGGATAGGACACGGCTTAGCTGTATAGAAGTGTCCGTGCTAACTAGGGTTGCACCTTGGCTTGTGCTATGGCCGATTTTCACCTTGGTTCCTTTTTACAATCCTTAGGCACATTAGTTGCTACATGATTGCGCAGCGTGTCTGTCGATATATTATAAATAGTGTAACATGGTATTTTGTTGATACAGATATGAGATTACAAGTGCTCATAGGACTCTTATAAATATGGGAGTAGGCATGATAGTACTCTCTCATTAACGGATGTGGGACTAAACATATAAACCACTCAAGCCTAAGAAACAAACCGACTTAGCACATAAGTACTTCAACACTTCCCATCAAGCTAGGCATAAATATTGATCATACCCAGCCTGCTCACCAAAGTAGAAAAGATCTTTTTGCCCAATGCTTAGCAAACATAATGGCAATGTATTCTTTAGATCTAGGAAAGGAAGTGCAAATCATATTTGCATGTATAACATCTCATAAACATTGACAACCAACTTAATGTGCTTTGTCCACTCCTGAAAAACTAGATTGTCGGTGATGAAGACGGTTGCATCATTGTGTACATATGCATAGGTAAAGGAGATAAACCAAGCTCAGAAAGTTATTATTTGACCCAATCATTTCCCGAGCAGTATGAGTCATTGCCTAAGGTGGATAAATGCATCAAAAATACCCGACATGGTTTAGGCAGTAAGAGCAACAGCCAAAAGGGGCCTTCTACATCAAACAGGGGTGGAGACCTTAGTAGAAGATGCAATAGTCATGCCTAGGCCTTCAACAATGATGTGGGAGGAAGTACTAACTATAGTAGTTAGCTCTTGAGCTAGAGAGCCACCAAGGCAACAACGTTGTCAATAAGGGTCCCAATCATGTGTGTGGTGTAGTTGTCAATCTAGAAAGCACAGACACGGACACGGGCACAAATGTGGAAAGGGACATGGACATGGGACAGCAGTTTTGGAAAATATGGGACACGGATACGGAGTGGTTACCGCAAAACAAATTATATGTACATGCAAATATATGAGTGTGTAAGTACATATAATAAATAAGAAACATAGAAAAATCTACAAGATTTCAAAGAAAGTCAATCACATCTAGCAATTCAAAAGTCTCGAATAAATTCAAGGACATATTCGAAGAAATTTTGGCCATCCGAAAATGAGTGCATGCGTGTATGGAGTCATCCATCGCTTAGAACTCCAAAAATACCAGACTCATTTCCCAATTCAAGTAATAAACACAAATAAAGAATACTATTAATACCACAATATCTTCGCATACAAATCAAGCTCATAGTGCAAATCTCTATGCAATCAAACCAACAATATATTCAAAAAATCAAAAGATGAATGAAACCCATAAAATTTATAACCTACAAAAAGTTGTAATAACAATTTAAGAGACTAAAGTTAAAGAACTACATATATTTAAGAATAGTGAAAACATTCTATCAGTGGTGAGAAAAAGGAGGAAGAGGATGTATATATAGTGAGGAGGAGGAAGAGAAGGCGAGAATGACATAGGAGAAGAGGACGTTTGGTGGATCATGATTTCATTAAGCTTGTGGTGGTGTAGGAGGATGACGTGTTGAAGTGGTTGACGGAAGAGGAGTGGAAGGTCAATAGACATAGTAGAGGCTATTTGCTACTATGGACATATTTTCATGGTGGTGAGGAAGGGAAGGAGACTATCAATGAGATAGTAGAGGGGAAGACATGTAAGGAGAAGGAAGAAGAGGATGGGTTGATGGGAAAGAGGAAAATGAGGTAGAACAAGGACACTTATGGGAGGGTGTGGTGGTTGTCATAGACATGTGTCCGACGTGGACATGTCATGGACATGTATTGCACGTGTCCAGGCGTGTCCACTGTGTGTTCAAGTTGGACACATGTCGAGGACAACCACAATAGCCTCTGGGAAGTGTTTGCGCTTCCTAGTTGTCAATCACAATTTGTGGTAAGCTACAAGTCCAAGCCTACTGATGTTGTTGCCCAGGGCCCTAGAGCGTCACCTTCATAAGTGTGCATCTGTGGTTAGGAATTCGAATTTGTGTTTGGTTGGAAGCTCCAAATACGATAGTCACCATTGGGCACACTCAACGTTCAACCAAAAAAAGGTCAATGTCCCTACTATGAAACCAGATATGGTGTACATGGTCCTAGTACTTCGCTTCACCAACCATAGACGCAATAACAACTAAGAGTTGCAATTGCCATTCATTCATGCACTAGCGACAATGGCCCTTTGTGGCCGTGTTCACCTTAGCCCTGTCATTACATAGTAGTACCCCCTCTTTTTGCTTAAGCCAATTAAGGCAAGAAGCCCAGTAACAATAACTAGGGGCTACCTGATACCCTAGAGAGTGTGTTAGATGAAAGGGAGGTGACCAACAACTCATGGGAAAAAATTCTTCCTCTTATACCTATGGAACTAGCAAAATGTTTGATACGGTTCTTGCTTGTGTATATGGCATGTGGATAAGCAACCAAACCCTAATGACATGATGTGGTATAGAGGACACAAGCAAACTAAGACTATGACATAAGATCAAAGAGAAGGAACATACTAATAAAATAAGTATCTCTCGATATGGTTTGGTTTACATCACCCCTCTTTATATTTGGTGTTAGGGGAAGTTCTCTAAAGCTAGTCCAAATTGCCTATTCCACTTCAAAGTTGGATCCATGGGGATATCTATGGCTCACAGATAGGAAAGAGTGAGATATGGAGAGGAGAGAAACAACCACATATATTTGTTACCACCATTATGCATCATCCATTTTTGTATTTGTATATGGATGCATGACTCCTTTTTTAAGATATTGCAAACTATGGAGTAAAGACACAAAGTCTTTTTGAGATACCAACCCGTCATGATCTAAGCCAAGGAATGAGAACGAGGTATCCGCAAGTCATTTTGATAGTGTGGAAATAGGCATTTACTAGTATACCAATGGAATTTTGCTGGATGCAATCCTGGACGTTTTGACGCTAACACGCATGGAATAGAGCACAATTTTTTTCAGGTGTGATCTCGTGTAAATTCACCATCTATGCAATAACATTGTATGTGTATGTGTTGGGGGGGGGGCTTCCATTTGGGATGCAAGAAAACGGGGTGTTTTCTAGATATTTCAAAGAAGGATTTGACGACAAAATAAAGACATCGGGGTTTGAAATTTTGCAAGCACCACCCATACACATACACTTCTTCATACAATAATGTCATATATTGATTATACAAGGGGGATCCTTCATGTATTGTCTTTGAGTAAAGATAATGTCAAGTTTGAAGGAAGGTAGAGTACAAATATAGCTACTATTAGATATTTATAGTCTTCTAAATACAACTTAATATATGAATCAATTAAAAAGATGGTAGTTCATTTTAATGAAAGAAAAGGTCAATATATCATTATAGATGTGGGGGCTGGCCTCCCCTTGACGTTGACGGTTGTTGCCCAACCCGAGATGCTTGATGTGATAGACATGGTTCTTACTCCATATAATTTCGAAAAGGGAAAAGATACAAAACACCAATTCTACACTCACTTTTACACTAAAAAACACATATAAACTGTGCAATACACATTTTCATACATACACAATACAAGAAATATTGGACCGCTAATGACTGTTATATAATCGTTATTGAGTTGTTAGCCTATAACATATTTTTTTTTTAACAGCACAAGAAATGTACACGGACAGTACAAAGAGATATTGGAGCCCCGATGTCTTTTATATATGTTGTTGACTATAACAAATATATTTTCTACATTAGAAGAAATGTACATGCCCAATACAAGAAATGTACACACCTAATATAGACATTGCCGTTAATGACTGTTATACAGCCATTAATCTAGTTTATTCCAAGGTTTGTTTTAGGGTGTGTGTATCACTACCCTTTCAATAACCTAGGCATACGTCTCTATATGCATCATACTCTATTATGAAAGAAACTCCGCTGACGCTTCCTCTTGCTCTTCTTCAAAGTCAATATGTGACTTTGGTACTTGACTTCACAACTTTGAAGGAAGTTGGGCAACAGCTCTAACGTAACACCATATTTTCATGCTATCATCTATTACCACATGATCTTCATATGCAGTAGTGAATTCCCCCATGCCTCATTTACATTATTGGGATAAATATAAATGGTGTAGTTTCCATGTCCACCATATGCATGTTTAGGGGATTGAATAATATAAGAAGCATCATTACCATCATGACCATGTCATGTTGTGGGATGTGTAACAAGTGCCATATATATAACCAAATCTAAGATTAGCAAATTACATATCTATACTTTTTCAAGTTAAAATGTTTGTCTTCATGTTGCTAAACAGTACATTTTCTTCCTCCATATGCCAAATAATATTAGTAACAAGAATATATGTATACTAATTAGCATACTACTGGAATGATTACAAATAATTATATCATACCCATATTTAGTGGAGTATTTTGGTATATATTTTGATTATAATGTATATTAAGAGATAGTGTTTTAGATTTGCAATTACATACCATCTGAAAGAATTATAAAGAAGTAGATTGAAGGATCTTTCCCATTTAATTTTTTAGATGAATTTATATTTTAATTAAGATAGATGGGGTGTAAATGAGAGAAAATGGTTGAAAATAAACATACCCCTTTACTCCTCAATTCTCTTAAACAACAAAAACAGACACAAACTTGATAAATCTGTCGGCATACATGTATACCCATCTGTATTACCAAAAGGTATACCAAAATTTATGATCCCATCCATACGCTCGCACAATTTAGTATCCAATGGCTTTGAAGTCGAGATTCTAAGATTTTTTTTTGCCAATTTTACAAAATCTTGTTCCTTGAGCTAAGCCTCAATCCGAACCATATTGGTTCTCTTTGAGGTATTGTCAAACGACATAAACGTCTCCCTGATCTTGTATGTTTATTCTCCTTCCTCTATGAGGCCAATCAGTAAGTGGGTTCCTCTTATAGGTCTTCAAGTGTGTAAACCAACTTTACTTAAGAATGGATTATGTTCTCATTCTATCTTTATTCAAGAATATTTTGTGAATTTTGTTTCAGTTTGACTTCTCTTCAAATGGGAACAAATTTCTTATGGTCTCAATCTGTTTTCTATATGATAATGAAAACTATTGAGCTTCACTCTTAGATGTTAACATATATCACTTGGTATTCTGCCATATGGGTGGTGGCACGCATTCAACTAGCTATGTCTCTGGGAATTTCTCATTTTATTTGAGCAAAATTACATTGATGAGCACAAAACTATTATATGCTTTCCAATACTCAAGTATGAATGGCCTTCTCTATCGATCTATTGCTTAAGTGACTCTTTATATTGCTTGTCATATAATTAGCCACTCTATAGGGATATTAATCAATTGCCAATGTGTCATATAAACCACTCTTTGTAACTCATAGTGCTCTACTTGACGTGATACAAACACACTCTTTAATGACAAACCTCTTTGGCAACAACATGCATGGTCTAATTAAAACAAGAAATACCCACCACTCTTAATGTGCCAGCCACAATGGGTCATCCACTCACTTTCTCATGGAGGCATCTCTATCTCCTTCTTGCAGACGGAGAGTTGTCGTCTGTCATCGTAGAGGGTAGAAACTTGACCACTCATGGCATGAGGATAGACGGCATCTTAGTCTTGTATTAACATGGCTCGGGGGACCGTGTATTTGAGTATCTACCTGATTTTCTATTGTAAGCACTATGCAGGTTGCATAAACGTGCCCACTCAACTTGATGGATGAGTGTAGGAAACCTTTTATCAAGTTATATCTTTTCGTCATCAGTACAGGGAGTGAATTTTAAGTTATCAAATAATTTATCACCGAGAGTTTCAAAGTATCTAACTGTGAAAGTATTGGGCCAGAGTGATACCCTGTTGTAGCAGGTTAGCCTTTATTATAATAGGAAGTGAACATTTACATAATAGAACCAATAGCTTTTGTTTTCTAACACTCCCCCTCAAGCTGGAGTGTACGCATTGTGCATGTCAAGCTTGGAACTCATATGGCTGAAAGTTGGAAGGTATAAGGGGCTTGGTGAAGATATTTGCAACTTGTTGTCCAATGCGAACATGAGGAGTCTAAATATTCTTGGAGAGCACTAGATCACAAACAAAATGGCAGTTCACCTCAATGTGCTTGGTCCGCTCATGGAACACATGATTGCTAGCAATGTAAATGGCTGCTTCATTATAACACGTGAGAGGGATTGGAGTTTCAACAGACACTCCCATATTAGATAATATGGAATAACCCACTGTAGTTCACAACAACTGTTAGAAAGTCTATTGAATTAAGTTAATTAGTCTATTTGTAGTATGGGCCTAGTTGTGTCTTGGCCCAGAAGGGTTTGTCTTGAGTTTGTAAGCTTTTCCTTATCCTATATGTATAGGAAAGGGGGGTTGTCCTTCTATCAATAAGAAGTCCTTCGATCAATAAAAAAATTCTACACAACGGGATATTCCCATCATATCGTTTTTTCCACATGGTATCAGAGTACGCTTTCCTGTTCCGCCCTCAACTCTGCGAGAGAGCACAAAAGAGAGAAGCCTCCCCTTGTGGGCGGCCGCTACCGGTAGGCGTTGCTTGGCTTTCCATAGGGATTTCCCATCCCTGCTTCTTCTTAGAGTTGTCTCCATGAGCCGTCTCCATCTTCAACAACAAAAGCATCCACTTTGAAGTTGCTGCTACTAGACCTACAAGGGTCGCCATGCCTCCATCCATACTTCTTGCCAGTGGAGTCGTCATATCTACCTTATTTGTTGTCGTCATTTACTCTGATTCCTATCTATTTGTTGTCGTCATCTACTCTGTTGTCGATCTACACTGTTGTCATCTAATCTTTGCATATCTACACCGCCGTCATCTACATCTTTGAAGATCTACTCCGTCTTTGTCATCCATGCATCTATTGAGATCTAATCCCGAATCTTCGATATAGATCTACCCTTTATGGTCATTTTAGGGGACTTATCATCCCTATATTGATATGGTGAAGATCCGGAAGGATTAATCCATCTTTTGTTGTTGTTTTAGGTGTTTTTCTGTTACTGTTCGCCACTAACATGGGGTGTCGCTTCTTGACACGGCGTGTAGGTGGTGTTCGGCTCCGTTCGCGACTTCATTCCTAAAATCTTCCCGATGACACGACGTGTCACTTTCTGACACGACGTGTTGGTTGCACTTTGACATGGCGTGTCACTTGAGTTCTATCCCGATTCTGCCCCGAGTTTTGTCAACTGACACGACGTGCCATCCCAAGATATGGCGTGTCGCCGGCTTCTTGCCGGCAATGACTCATGTTGATGTATCTACCAATGAGTGGCACGTCATGTCCATTCAGCAAAACGACGTATCACCTGCTATTGTTGCTACATCTTGGAGTGCTACATCATCTACAACGATTCTATTTCATGGCAGAGGTTTTTATACATGGCGAGTCACTTCTTTATCCTTACCAACAACAACTATCTTCCTTTTCTAACAATTTAATATTATTCTTTGTTCTTTAAATACCCACCCTTTCCAGCCTACATACATATTTTGCTTACCTCCCCTATACTTGTACTACCCCTCATATACATATTGCACCTAATGATAATCGGGTCCTGCAATTTTTTTTAAATCTAGTCCATTTATTTTTCTATCTAGACCTATGTGATTGGGCCATGTTGTACCTTGACTCGAGTTGTCGGTTACCCCCTCCACATACTTGCCTACATAGCCCTTGTCTCTACCAATGTTTTTGACTTTCCACCCCGACCACTCTCTTAACTCTTTCCGTGGTTGGCGTGAGGGGGAGTATAGAGGATGATGAGTAGAGGGAAGAGATAAGGAGAGTAAAGAAGACTTTAGTTCTGCTGCTCCATATTTCTATGGATCTTCATGCTATTTTTGCTATGGATCTTCATGCTATTTTGATTGCTACTATGTGATGTTGCTTTTACTGCTATGTGTATCCTTCATGCTACTTTTGCTGCTATTATGTGGATCCTTCTGCTACTATGTGGTGTTCCTTTTACTTCTATGTGGGTCCTTCTACTGTTATGTGGACTCTTCATGCTATTTTTGTTGTTGTTTTTTTTGTTATGTGGATCTTTCTTCTGATACAATTGATTTGTTTACCTTATGAAGAGCTTGAGAAACTTATTCATCATCTAGACGTCTGCTATGGAGTTATCTACTTCACTTATGCTATTATTTGAAATGTGAACATGAGGAGTCTGAATATTCTTGGAGAGCACTAGATCACGAACAAAATGGCAGTTCACCTCAATGTGCTTGGTCCACTCATGGAACACAGGATTGCTAGCAATGTGAAAGGTTGCTTGAGTATCACACATGACAGAGATTGGAGTTTCAACAGACACTCCCATTTCAGATAATATGGAAATAACCATTATAGTTCACAACAAGCATGTGCCATTGCTCAATATTCAGCCTGTGTGCTACACCGTGCTACCACATTTTGTTTGTTTCTCCTCCATGTCACTAAATGTAATCCAAGGAACACACAATATCCTGAGGTAGATCGTCTATCTCCAACATCACCTACACAACCAACATCAATATATCCAGTAAGCTCTACCATAAAACAAACAAATTTCGCTCAATTTATTTTTGCAATCGGACATCGAAACCTACGATCGAACATGCAAAACACACAAATGTGGGGAATGGGATGTAATTTCGCGAAAAATTTGACCCTAGGTGCAAAATTTTGACAAAAATGGTGAAATTTCGCAGCAAAAAGCCCAATTTAGGCTGTAATTTCGCAAAATGGTACAGAAACACAAATTAAATTTCGAGAAATTTGTTCTTAAGGCTGATAATACTACATCTTGGGTATTTTGGCAAAGTGTTTTTGAATCTCTTGCTTCTAAAGGCTATCTTTCTTAATTCTAAGGTATGTTTCTCCTATCCCAAGACCATTTATACATTACCTTCGTCAATTTCTACACTTCTACAGAGATATGGAGAAATACTTCGAAAATAACAAAGTTCTTTCTTGGATCTATGTATAAATGTCCCATGTAACCTAGTTAAATGCTAACACTAGACTTATAAAAATTGTATTTGGTAAGTTTGGAACTTGTAGCTGTAAGTTTTTAATTCTAAAACTGTAACTTGAAGCTTCTAACAGTCTAACATATTTGACATTCATGTTCATTTGTGCACTCACTCATCAAGACATGTATCCCACCTTGACCTCTAAACGTATAAATGTATTACATAATCTAGTGTGTTTATGCCTAAACATTCATCATCATCATCGTCGTCGTCGTCATCATCATCATCATCTAAGCCTCAATCTCAACTATGTCGGGGTCGGCTACATGGATCCTTTGTTTCCATTCAGCTCTATCACGGGCCATATTCTGGTTGAGATGTAGAGATTCAAAATCTCTCTTTATAAGCTTAGGTCTTCCTCTTCTTCTATTTATTGTGCTTGACTCAATAGAAAATTTTCATAAGTTAATTCCTTCATTTTGCCATAGAAATTCGGTCAAAATTGTTCAGCTTCCTTCACTTACAAATGTGGGAGAACCCCCCCCCCCCACATATCCTATATGAAATATTATTGCATATTTGAGTAGATCTTGGCGTTTCGGTTGTCCTGGTAAATTTTCATGATTTAATTCGTTTATTTGGTCGTCAAAATCATTAGGGTTGTAAATATCAAAATTTCAGACTAACTTTTAAAAAATTTCTATTTCTGGCCAATTGGACATGACATAAAAATTGGACTTAATTCCTTGAGTTCTACGGAAGTGGACAAGAGATCCTTCCCCGTAACATAAGTGAGACCTTTCCCTGGAGATTGGATGTCATATTAGGGATTTCGGGGTGCAGCACAATATTAAAAAAAATCTCCCAAAATTTCCATGCCAACGGATCTGTCGTAGCTATAAAACTCTGGTATATTAAAGAACAAGAGAGGTACAAAGGTGATACATTTGCACACGCTTGTTTTCCAACAACATGTGTCTTTTTTCGGTGAAGATCTCGACTCTGCCGGATTCAAATCCGAGTTGGCAACCAAGAGATGCAGATGGAAGAGAAAAGATCCAGATTTTCCTCCAAACAGTAGCATGTTGTCGTCTTGTGGAACATGTACATAGTTTAAATTTTGGCGAAATTGTCAAAATATCCACAATTATTTCCATATCGATGGCCATCGGACATCAAAATGCAATGTCAAAATGCATTGTTCATCAATTTTTTTCTTTCTTTTTAGTGTACTATGGACTACCAAGAGCCTTTTTTTGCATAGTTGTGTGTCTTTAAGTCTATATATTGTGCTTGCAAACTATAATGACTTAATTCCTTGATTTCATCATTAAAAAATTGACATCAAATTTTCCATCAAAATCCCCATTGATAGAGTCCAGGGTCCTTCACTCACACATGAGGAGACCCCCACCCCCCATATCCAGTATGAATATTGCATATTTGAGTAGATCTGCACTAGTAGATAATTTTGGTAAAATTTCATAAAAATAATTCGTTGATTTTTTTCCGTCGAAACGTTAGGAACGCATTTGTCAAAGTTTCCATCAAAATTTTGGTAAAATTTCTATTTTTGTGGCCACCGAGACCTCAAACCTCCACACGTCGTGCCTTGGCCTCTACTTCGTCCACGCAGATGAGGGAGGACGTGGTATACCACCTTGGTCACCCTGTTGAAGAGGAATAGTTGTGGACGTGCTAGTCCTTCCGAAAGTTTCTTTCTCCTATCTTAGGCAGCAACCTTAGGGTTTCTCTTTCTCTTGGAGAGAGAGAGGACAAACAATTTGTCTCACAAGTTGTGTCTCAAATATGTATCTCACCCTTTAGGATGTGCCCCCTTTACATAAGAGAGTCATGGGCTTGGAAAAATCTAATTCCAATTCCTTTCCTATTTGCAAACTCAAAAATGGTACAATGCTAAAAAATTCAGACCAGATTATGACCAACTGCCCTGTGATCGCCCAAACATAATCGTTGATCGCCCTATCACAGCCATTGATTGCCCGATCACATTAGATGATCAGCTGATCATGAGAGTCCAGATCTTTTTTTTTTTTGAAAGGGGGACGGAGAACCCTATGATTGGGGTTCCCCGTTTCTATTATTACGAAATCAAATCAATGTCTACAAGGTGCTGTAAGCTCAAAGGAAAATGACTCAATAATGAAAACCTAGCTGCATGCCCCCGACGGGCCAAATTGGCCACCTCATGGGCGACTCTGTTATACCTACGATTAACATAACGTAGACTACAGAAAGAAAACTGATGAACTAGATTTTTGACATCTTCCGCAATCGATCCGATATAGTCCCGCCGTTCTTTCTTGCTTGTGGATGCATGGATAGCCTCCAAGGAGTCCGCCTCGACTTCAATGGCATCATGTCCCTTCACCTTTGCCCACTGCAGGGCGCCTCTAATGGCTAACATTTCCGACATTGCGACGTCCGTCCCTTCGCTGGCCTTCTCCCCCACGACCTCGACCAGTCTCCCCATATCGTCCCTGACCGCCCACCCAATCCCTACTCCCCTGTCCTCCACGACCGATCCATCAACATTGATCTTGCGCCTGCCTTGCAGTGGTTTCTTCCAGCCACCACCCCTCCCAGCAGCTCGTCCCTCGTCCCCACCTTCCTCGCACCTCCGCCCGCTGCTGTCTTCCTCCCCCTCACGTCCCACTCCCCTGCTTGCCACGTTCCGTCCAGCTTCCGCCCAGCTTCCTGCCCGCCTCGCTGCCATGCCGCCACACAAAGCCCCGTCCCCCGCTGCCTCTCTTCCCCGCCTCCCCGCTTCCCCGGCTCGGTAGGTATGCAACGCTCCGTTGCCATACTCGGTGTATGCACACCCTGCCACTACGTCCCCACTGTTCCCATGCAACCCTTCGTTCCCCAGCCCCGCACGTAGGGGTATGGCGCTCATCCCTCCTCCTTGATTCTGACCCAGTTCACCGTGGCCTTCCTCCCCCCCTCTCTCTCTTTGCTGCTGTCTACCCCCGCGTATCATCGCTAGCGCACTCCTCAGCATGTATCCAATTTTGACGTCGCTGTTTTGGAAAGTACGCATGCATTGAGATCTCCATGCCGTCCACAGCCCAGCCACCATATACACCTTTTCGTCCATGGAACTCCTGTTCAGCGCCTCACCTACAGCCAAAGATATATCCTCATCCCTACATCCTTCCACCCATGCCTGCACTTCCGGTGGTGTTTGCTCCCAAATCTCCTCGGCATTGGGGCAGCGGAAAAACATGTGCGGTAAAGTCTCTTTCTCTGCTCCACACAATGTGCAATTACCATCTTCTAGACAGTGTCGATCATAAAGCCGCCCTCTTGTAGCTAAGCATCCCGTGCATGTCCTCCATAGAAAGTGTGTTGTTTTCGGACTCCACCCCGCATGCCATATTTTCTTCCAAAGATCATCCCCTTGTCGCTGCACAAACCTCCTCGCTTCCTCTTTCCCAAGTAGTCCCAACCAGTATGCTGAACGAACTGTGAAATCCCCATCCTTTGAAGACCACCACATAAGGCTATCATGGGGTCGCCGCCAGCTGAGTTGGATCGCACATATTCGTGTTGCATAGGGTTCGGGGAAACATTCTTTGACTTTCTCTACCTCCCATTGTGTGCCATCTTCTGTCATCAGCTCCTTTACTTTGCTGTAGTTTGGTTCCTCCTCTCTTTTGAACTGTGCCAGTGTATCGTCTTCTTTCGGCAGCCATTTATCTTCCCAAATGTCCACCTCCCTCCCGTCACCCACCCTCCATTGAATCCCTTCCTTTAGTAGTGCCTTTTCTCCCCATAAACTCCGCCAAGTAAAGCTGGGATTGTAGCCCCTTCTCGTTTCCCATATGGATGATTTCGGATAGTACCTGGCCTTGAGTACTTTGGTCACGAGGGCTTCCGAGTTGTTTGCTATTCGCCACAACTGTCTAGCCAAGAGAGCTTGGTTAAAAGTCTGGAAATCTCTGAATCCCATACCCCCTTGTCGCTTGGGTTTGCACATCCTCTCCCAACTTAGCCATGACATCTTCCTTTTTTTATCTTTTGCTCCCCTCCAGAATCTAGCTACCAACCTTTGCAGCTCCGCTATGGTGCCCATGGGTAGCTGAAAAATACTCATAACATATGTGGGTATAGCCTGGGCTACGGCTTTGATTAACACTTCTCGTCCTGCCTTTGATAACAATTTTTCTGACCACCCTTGAAGCTTCCTCCACACCCTGTCCCTGATGAAACTGAACACCTGCTTTTTGGACCTTCCCATGGATGTTGGGAGACCCAGATAACTTGCGTGCCTGTCCACCACTCGCACACCTAACAGCTGTCTCAACTCCTCCTTTTTGTCCGCCTTCACCCCTTTGCTGAAAACGACCTCCGTCTTTAAGAAATTAATCAGTTGACCCGATGCCCGTTCATAATGGCTGATAATCTCAGCTATCTTCAGACATTCAGCGGTGGTTGCTCTAGCAAAAAGGATACTATCGTCTGCAAAGAAGAGATGTGAGATACAGGGTGCGCCTCTACATGGCTTGATGCCATGTAGGAGGCCATCATGGGTAGCTAAAGTAATCAAGGTTGAGAAAGCTTCCGCACATAAAATAAAAAGATATGGGGAAAGAGGGTCACCCTGGCGAAGTCCTCGTGCTGGCATTGAGCTTTGGGTTCTGTCTCCGTTAATGGCAAAGGCATGCTGGACGGACGTTATGCATTCTTGAACTTTAGACCTCCACTTCTGCCCAAACCCCATCCTCTCCATGGTGACGTCTAGAAAACTCCACTCCACCCTATCATAAGCTTTGGACATGTCCAGCTTCAGTGCAAGGCTTCCTTTTTTCCTTCCCTTGTCTCTCTTCATAGAGTGGAACACCTCATATGCAATGAGGGCGTTATCTGTTATCATTCTCCCTTGTACAAATGCACTTTGGTTCTCAGATACAATAGAATTCATAATGGGCTTCAATCGATTCGTCAGGACTTTGGATGCTATCTTGTACACCACATTGCATAGGCTGATCGGTCTATATTCCCCTATGTTCTTTGGCTTTTCAGACTTTGGGATGAGCACCACTAGAGTATCATTCACCTCTCCAATGCATTCATCTCCTTTCCACCACCCCTTGATATAGCTGGCCACATCTTTCCCTACAATTCCCCAATATTTTTGATAGAACATCGCCTTCATGCCATCCGGTCCAGGCGCTTTGTTAGGATGCATTTGTTTGAGTGCTGCCCACACCTCCTCGTCCTCTATGTCCTTTTCTAATTCCTCTCTTTGTGCCTCCGTCACCATCTCCCGCAGCCCCTTGGTAGCCACCTCAAATCCTGTAGGATTGCTTGTTTGGAACAAATTAGAAAAATGTTTCATGATGATTGCACTGATGTCCCTCTCTTGTGTCTTCATAACCCCATGCTCATCCTCTAAGCCTTCAATGAAATTTCTCCTCCTCCTGTTGGACGCTTTTTGGTGGAAGTATGTTGTATTACGGTCTCCCTCTTTCAGTTCTTTGACACTTGCCCGGGCAGCCCAATATTCCTCATTTTTCTGTAGCCAGTATTGCAGTTCTTTTGATTTTTCCTCCGCCCTGTCAAGATTCCTTTGGTCCGGTGGAAGTGCTTGTAACCCCTTGAGTTCGTTCTCCAACTCCTTCACCTTCCTTCTCCTTTCCCCAAACTTCTCCGTTGCCCAAGCTTTCAGGCTCTCCTTGCATTGCCTCAACTTGGTTCCCAACTCTCTCCCTTCACCTGCTTCCCATGCCTCCCAAATAATATCAGAACAATCTTCCTCCCCCACCCACATAGGTTCAAACATGAAGTGTCCCTTCCTCCTTTTATTTTTGTTTCTCCTATCCGCCTTTAGAATGATGGGTGCATGGTCCGACTCATATATGGGTAGATGTATGACCCTACAATGTAAGAAAAGATTTCTCCAGCCCAGATCAGGAAGGAATCTGTCAAGTCTCTCCTTCACCAGTGTTCTCTCCGTAAGTCCTCTTTTCCACGTGAAGATATTTCCTTCAAAGCCCAAATCCGTCAGCTCACAATCATCTATTGCATCTCGGAAATCCTGCATGAATCTGTCTTCTTTTGGCGGGCCTCCTTGTTTCTCTGCATTGGACACAATCTCATTTAAATCCCCGAAGAAAATAACCGGCTCATCTGTTTCACCCTTTAACCTCCTCATCAAATCCCATGTCTTGTGCTTTTCTGCCTGTTGTGCCCATCCATATATGCCCACCGCTCTCCATGTTGTTCCCGTGAAGCTATCTTTAACGACTGCTGTAACATGCCTGTGAGAATAATTTACCACCTCCACGTCCGCATCTTTCCACCACAAACCCATGCCACCTGCCCGCCCCGCACTCGAAATGCACAAACCATCTGTGAAACCACTGTTGCGCTTTACGTCCTCCAACTTCCTGTCAGCTATCATAGTTTCCATTACGAAAACTATGTTTGGGCGCTCTCTCCATACCCAAGCACGGAGAGCTTTGCACTTGTCAGGGTCGCCCAGTCCCTGACAATTCCAGCTGAAGATTTTCATTGTCCTTCGCGGGATTGGACTCCGCCAATCTCCGCTACTTGAGTCATGGTGACCCCAACTCTGTCATGTGTGTCCTCACTGAGCATCCTGTGTCTTTTTCCCCCGCAGTCTTTCACTGGCAGCACATCGAGGTCCATGTCACAAACCTCTCCATTCCTCCCTCTCTTTCCTGTAGCTTGTTCCCACACCACCTCCTCTTCCGGAATTCCCAAGCGTGCTCCTCTGCTCATTTTGTAGACCCATGGTTGATGGCGTTTTTTCCCCTTAGGCTGCTTGCTTCCCCCTTTCCCTTTATAACCACTCCCCTTCTTCCTCTGTGCCCTCGTTAGGATTCTTTTTGTTGTGTTGAGAGTATCCTCAGTTAGGTCAGCAGCTTGCATGTACCCTTCCTCTCTCATTCTCTCTTGGACATCTGTCGTCACCTTTAGGTTGGGTCTGCTTGTGCCCTCTTCAGTGCCCTTGAATCCATTCCTCTTCCCGATTTGCTGGTGCTGATCTGTGCCCCGAGATGCATCCCTGCCTGACCCTATGTACTGGTTACTAATGCCTGCTGCGTCTACATCCTCCGGTACATCTTCCTCTTCCTCCCCCGGCCTTGTCTCCGGTGCTACCTCGCTCAGACGGACCTTCCCTTGCATGCCCATGAGTTCATCTATGGTATACCGCCGCATCTCCTGTTCTCGCGACGACCCACCATTGCAGTTTCTGCCTTCGCACTGCTCGCGCTCCCTGCCTTCGTCCGCCTCCCGAGCCCTTGCCGTCTTCATCTCCACCCCGCGAGCGCCGCCTGTTGGCACCCGTCTGCTCTGCGTTCCCCCTCCCTTCTCCTTGTCCACACGCCTCCCCCCCTACCTTCTGCTTCGGCGTTCGCTGCCCACCCTCGCCCCTCCCCATCCTTCCACCCGGCGCCGCCCCTCTCAGCATCGATCCGCTCCACACTGTCAGCCATCATCCTCCCGGCCTGCCCCCTCCTCCCACCCTCGCTTTCCGTCCCTGCTTCCTACCCTACTACCCTTCTCTCTAATTCGCCTTCTCCCCCCAGCGCTCCCCCGCCACTGCTTTCATCTTCCTCCTCTCCCGTTTGGCTTGTCGCCCCCGCCTCCTCCTTTTTCTTAAATGTCAGCTTTCGTCGTGCCCCTCCCCCGCCTGCCTCCCTGCTCACTTCTAACATGTGCTGCTTCCACGGTGACGCACGCAACCACCTCCCCCATCGTTGCTGTTGGGCACCTTCCTCCGCTTGGACATCGCAATCCTTGTCGACATGCCCTAGCATGCCGCAATGGAAACAAAACATCCCTAGCCTCTCATACTTGACTTCCACCTCCGCAATCCGCCCGCTTTTCACCTTCAGTTTTAAGGATCTTCTTAGAGGTCGTGTAACATCGAGTACCACTCGGACCCTGACCGACGAGTCCCAACCAGACCCGTCGCGGTCTGTTGCCACCACCGCCCCGATTCGGCCCGCAAGCTCCTTCACTGCCTTTTCCCCTCGATATCCCAGCGGAAGTCCGTAGAGTCGGATCCAAAACGGTGTATTATTGATCTGTATACATCCCGGTTGTTCCTCTTTGTCAATATCTTTGAATAGCAGCAACCGGCCATCGAAGTTCCATGGTGCGCCGTCTTGCACCCGTTGTTTGTCCCGCCAGTGAGAGAATTGCATGACAAACACCTCCCCTTCCAGTTTCTTAAAGACCACCGCCTCGCGTAGGCTCCACGCCTGCGTCAAAGTCCTCTCCATCGCCTTCAGATTAAAAGATCGATCCGTGAGCAGACGCCCCACCAGCGCCAGCTCCGTCTGGTCTTCGCCCTCGTCATCGTCGCACAACAGACCGCCATCAATCGGCGCCTCCTCGTCATCCGACAGCCTAAGTTCCGCACAACGCTCTGCCAGCTCCGTCGCCATGGAGCCAGAACCCAACGCTCGCCTGCACTTGAACCTGCAAGGGAAAACCCTAATCTAGAGGGGGAAGACGTTCACGTCTTGCGAAGCCCTAATCGCCGGAGCGAGAGGGTGCAAGGGAACGGGGACAATTACATGAGAGTCCAGATCTAGATTTGACTTACTTTCCAATTTCAAACTTTCCCAATAACATTGTGATCGCCCGATCAACTGACCTAATCAGTCGGTCACATGTGTCCAGTGGAAATCTCAATCGATCAATTGACAGTCAATTGATCTATTGACCTTATCAATATGATAGGCCGATCAGACATTTTGGTCGCCATATCATAGGGTAAATCAACATGTTAATGATTCAAAACCATTTTAATCATATGTTTGATTGTGAACTTCAATTCCCTTATACATCCTTATGTGTGTGACCTGGCCAAATTGATTACCTCCTTACAAGGCGAGTGGATCGTAACATATGCAAGGATTGTAAAGTGATTCCTGGCGAAGAACTCACAACCCAACATAGGTTGGTGGTTTTGGATATTAACATGAAGATCAATAAAGGCAAGCACAACAAAAACCAAGATAGTAGGATCAAGTGGTGGAATCTTAAAGGAGAAAAGAAATTGAATTTTCATGATAAACTCATCAAGGAGGTAACTTAAATTTGGAGTTTGATGTTAACACTATGTGGCATAACATGAGCTCCTGCATAACAAAAATTTCCAAAGAGGTTTTGGGGGAGTCTAAAGGTTGTGGGCCTCCACAGAAGGAGACTTGGTGGTGGAATGATGAAGTACAGAATGCTATTAAACTGAAAAGGGAGATCTATAGGAGCTTGCCCAAATCTGGAGATGATGCAACGTTCCAAAGATACAAGCAAGCAAAGAAAGAAGCTAAAAAGGTTGTTCGGGAGGCAAGGTCTAGATATTTTGATGATATGTATAAGAAGTTGGACACTAGAGAAGGGGAAAAAGAGATATATAAAATGGCTCGTATAAGGTAAAGGAAAGGAAGAGACTTAAGTCAAGTAAAATGCATCAAGAATGAAGATGGTAGAGTATTGGTGGAAGGACGATGATATCAAGAACCAGTGGAGAAATTACTTCCATAAGCTTTTCAATGGAGATACTGCATATAATGTTAGCGACTCGTGCGACATGAATACAAGAGATATCATTTACACACGTCGAGTTTCACCATTTGAGGTCAAGAATGCTTTGAAAAAATGAAAATGAGAAAGGCATGTGGACCAGACGATATTCCCACTGATGTATGGAAGAGTATGGGGGATGAGGGAGTTACGTCGTTAACAAATTTCTTTAATAAGATCATGAAGACCAAGATGTCGGATGAGTGGAGAAATAGTACTATAGTCCCCATCTACAAGAACAAAGGTGACGTTTAGAGCTGTACAAACTACAGAGGTATCAAGTTGATGAGTCACACAATGAAGCTTTGGGAGAGGATTATTGAGTAGAGGTTAAGATCTATAACCCAGGTATCAAACAACCAATTTGGTTTCATGCCTGGAAGATTAACAACAGATGCTATTTTTCTGATAAGGAGGCTTATGGAGAAGCATAGACAAAGCAAAAGAGGTCTTCATATGGTGTTTATCAATCTAGAAAAGGCTTATGATCGAGTACCTAGAGAAGTGTTGTGGATGGTTTTGAAGAAAAAGGGTGTGCCAATCCAATACATTGACTTGATCAAAGACATGTATGATAGCTCTACTGCAAGTGTCAAGACTCCTGGAGGAGAGACACCAACTTTTCCTATCACAGTTGGGGTACACCAAGGATCCACACTCAGCCCATATCTATTCGTTCTTGTTATGGATGAGTTGACAAAGAATGTTCAGGATGATATTCCTTGGTGTATGTTATTTGCTGATGATATTGTTTTGATTGACGAAAAAGATGGATTGAATGATAAAGTTGAACATTGGAGAAAGGCATTGGAATCAAATGGATTGATATTTAGCAGGAGCAAAACTGAGTATTGCATTGCAATTTTAGCCAATCTCGCAGTGTGGATGATGGAGCCAAGTTAGACGGAGTAGATATACCAAAATGTGATAAATTCCGTTACTTGGGTTCTATTATTCAAATAGACGGGGATGTCCAAAACAGTGTTTTAAAAAGCGGATTTATGTGGGGCATATGCGACCGCTTATGCGGTGCGCCCCTCTTGCCAGACCGCATATGCATATGCGGCCCAGTATGCGGTCATGGGCGCATATGCGGTCCTGTGCGGGGCATAAGCGGGTATATGCGGCCGTTTTTTTATTAAAAGTTCTGCAGACTTTTTTTTTCAACTTAATTTGTTTCAATTTGATTTAAACTACTTATTTTCCCACACACCAACATGTACATAGGCATTATATGTATATGTATTAATATCTATCTATATTGTAGAGTAATATATTAATATGATACTTACATATAATACACAAACATTATCAAATGTGTAATATTCTATTTTATGTATATGCATTTTAGTAAATATGGACAGGAATATTTGATATATATTAGCATCTACATACGTATTTCCGCATATATGCATATGTTGTACATGCATTTACATGTCAATATGTATATATCTACATATAATACATATACATATTTCACATGCTATTTATGTGTACACATATATGAATAGTTAAATATATTATACATCTATATTTGTATGGAAACACTTATAAATATACATAAGTCTTTGTATTACAAACTGTAGGAAATCAGGGTTTCAGAGAGCATAGGGTTGCACAAAGTGTGCACCCTCATATATATAACACTGTGACAATTACAGAGAGGTCCATACAGAATAAACAAATAACAAAATAAATAACAGAATATAGAAAACATATATTGTAACACTCCCCCTCAAGTTGGAGCATAGATATCAATCATGCCCAACTTGTCCACCAGTGTGCAGAAATGCTTCTTAGCCAGAAGTTTCGTGAAGACATCAGCAACTTGATCTTCAGATCTCGTGAAAGGAGTGCAAATTTTACCAGCCAGAACAGACTCTCGAATAAAATGGCAATCCACCTCAATATGCTTGGTGCGCTCATGATAAACAGGATTATTGGCAATGAAAATAGCAGCTCTATTGTCACAGTGCATAGGAATCGCATAAGAAGATTCAATCCCAAGTTCATGCAAAAGAGAGCGCACCCAGAGCAGTTCACAAGCAGTATGGGCCATAGCCCTGTATTCAGCTTCAGCACTGGAGCGAGCTACAACATTTTGTTTCTTGCTCCTCCAAGTCACCAAGTTACCCCCTACATAGGTACAGTAGCCAGAGGTGGATTTCCTGTCAATCCTGCTGCCCGCATAATCTGAATCAGAATAGCCTTCAAGTTTACAGTGTCCAGATTTCTTGTAATGCAAACCTTTGCCAGGTGCCCTTTTTAAGTATCTCAGAATGTGACATACAGCATCCCAATGACACTGTCTAGGCTTGTCCAAGTACCTGCTCAGAAGACCCACAGCAGTAGTAATATCAGGACGAGTAACAGTCAGATAAATCAATTTCCCAATAAGTCTCCTGTATTTCTTTGGCTCAGAAAACATAGGTGAAGTATCATCGTCCCAATCAACATTGGGATCCATAGGAGTATCTGAAGGTCTTGCTCCCATCATACCAGTTTCCTGCAAGATATCAAGTACATATTTCCTTTGGGACAATACAAGAGCACTAGAGTTCCTGGAAACCTCTATACCCAGAAAGTATCGTAATCTGCCCAAGTCTTTGGTAGCAAAATGCTTACCCAAATGAGTTTTTGTGGCCTGAATACCTGCAAAATCACTGCCTGAAATAATGATATCATCTACATAGACAATCAGAATAATAATCCCTGCAGACGTTTTCTTCGTGAAGACAGAATGATCCACTTGAGACCGTAGAAAGCCAAAATCAGAAAGAATCCTGCTTAATTTATCAAACCAGGCACGTGGACTTTGCTTAAGCCCATACATAGATTTTTTAAGCCGACAAACTTTATGAGACTCCCCCTGAGCAACAAACCCAGGAGGTTGCTCCATGTAAACCTCTTCCTGCAAATCACCATATAAGAAAGCATTCTTCACATCAAGCTGTAGAAGGGGCCAGTCAGAGTTTACAGCTACAGATAACAATATTCTAACAGAATTCAAGCGAGCAACAGGGGAAAAAGTCTCAAAATAGTCAATGCCGTAGGTCTGAGTATATCCTTTGGCAACTAATCGAGCTTTCAACCGTTCAACTGTACCGTCCGGTTGATATTTGACAGTGTAAACCCAGCGACAACCAACAGGCTTGCACTGAGGAGGAGGATCCACCAGCTCCCAAGTGTCTCTATCAGTCAAAGCTGTCATCTCATCCTGCATAGCAGAAGTCCATGCTGTACTCCGCAGAGCATCCTGAATAGACTTAGGAACAGTAACAGCAGATAAGGCATGTACAAAATCACGCGCCTGAGCAGTGAGATGATCAGTAGATACAAAATGAGCAATACGATGAGACGTGCAGGAACGAGTTCCTTTGCGAAGAGCAATAGGAATATGTAAATCAGATTGTACCTCAGGAGAAGCAGAACCTTCTGGAGGTGAAGATTGGTCGGCTGGGGGGGGGTACAGGAGAAGAAGGTGCTTTGTTCCTGCGCTGATAAACACGAAGCTGAGGACGAACTGGCATCTCAGTATCAACTGTCTCAGGTACACAATCAGACAGAATCGGCAAGGGTGGTGCAATGAGATCTGGTTGTAATTTGTCTCCCGCAGATGAATAAAAAGGAGTGTCCTCAAAAAATACCACATCACTACTAGTCAACCACTTCCTCGTAGCAGGATTATAACAGCGATAGCCTTTTTGAGTCCTCGAATATCCCAAGAAAATACATTTAGTTGCACGAGGCGAGAGTTTATCAGAAGACGGGCCAAGAAGACGGACAAAACACGTGCAACCAAAAATCCGTGGAGGAACAGAAAACAAGGGTGCCTCCGGATGTAAAACTTGAAACGGGATTTTGTTACCAATAACCGATGAGGGCATACGATTAATAAGAAAACAAGCAGTCATAACCGCTTCTGGCCAATAAGAACGAGGAACATGTGAATGTAACATGATAGTGCGGGCCACTTCTAATAAATGACGATTCTTCCTTTCTGCAACACCATTCTGTTGTGGTGTATAGGCACAAGAGGTTTGATGTAAAGTTCCAACAGTTTTACAAAAACATTCCACATCTTTTTGAACAAACTCCAAAGCATTATCAGTTCTAAAAATTTTAATAGGCACACCAAACTGAGTTTTAATTTCAGCAAAAAAGAACTTTATTGTAGATAGCACTTCGGATCTACTTTTCAACAGAAATAGCCAAGTAGTCCGCGAAAAATCATCAATGAACAAAATAAAGTATCTATAACCAGACACACTTGGTACATTACATGGTCCCCACACATCAGAATGTACTATATCAAAAATATGCCTGCTGCTCATAGAACTGCGCCGCGGATATACCGATCTAGTCTGTTTACCCAATTGGCAAGACTCACACTGGAGACTACAGCTACTCATATCAGGAAATAAATGGCGCAGTTTGTCAGAAGAAGGATGTCCCAGCCGGTAATGCCACTGTAAAGTAGAGACTGATGCAGATAGAGCTGAAACTTTAGTAGACTTTGGCATCTCGTCCAAGTAGTAGAGACCATCAGCACCTTCATACCCCCCACCAATCTTCATCCTCGTGAGAAGGTCCTGAAAAATGCAAGAGCCAGGACGGAATGTCAGGCTACAGTTCAAATTCCTTACAAGTTTGCTCACAGATAATAAATTCATAGGAAAGTTAGGCACATATAAGGCAGATTTGATAAAAGACTGAGAAATAATGTCCCCAATGCCAGAAACAGAAGATCTAGATCCATCAGCAACCATAACTGTAGATTTATGAGCAGGTTTAGAGATAAACTTAAACAAAGCCCGATTTCCAGAAATATGGGAGGATGCACCAGAGTCAATCACCCATTTATTATTACCAGATGGAGGAGGCAAATGTGAACTCAAAAAGGCAGTATCATAACCAGTATGGGCAGCATGAGCTCCACTCGTGGATGCGTCAGAAGAGGAACCACCACGCTCCAAAAGAAGACGTTCGACTTCAGCCCGAATGTAGTCAGCAGTAGCAGTGTCCGCAGTGTCGGGTGTAGAAGGATGTGCAGCACCCTCAGAAGCAGCAGTGGAAGAATCAGCAACAGTGTTTGCCCATTCAGGTTTTCCATACTTCTCCCAACATTTTTCTTCAATGTGGTTCGTCCGACCACAGTAAGAACACAAACGGGATCCAGGCGAAGGTCGCGCAGTAGTAGTAGTAGCAGGAGGGGCCCCACGCCCAGCAGTAGGAGAACGACCACGCCCTGCACCAAGGGGAGGACGTCCATCAGAAGAGCGGCCACGACCACGACCGCGACCACGGCCACGACCACCCCAGGCAGCTAAGGCAGTAGAGTCCCCAACATCTGGTGTCGGGGAGGAAAGACGCAAAAGTCGCTGGTAGGCACTCCGAAGGGAAGGCAGTGGATCACCAGCCAGAATCTGATCCACAACTCCAGCATAGGAGTCAGGCAAGCCACTCAAAAACTGAATCAGCTGTAGCTCATCGCGCTGTTTGCGCATAGTCGCCAGATCCGTGGACAAGGGATGATACGTCTCCAGTTCACCCCACAACCCGGTGAACGTAGAGAAGTAATCGGCGATATCAGTACCAGTGAAGGTGAGACGACTAAGCTGTTTGTTGATATCAAACACTTTCTTCGGATTCTGGCTGTGGGAGAAGGTGCCAGCAAGTTCATCCCACATCTCCTTTGCCGTAGGTAATCGGAGAAGAGTCACACTAATCTTCTCAACCGAGCTGTTGAGAATCCAGGTCATCACTGTTGAGTCATCACGGACCCAATCATCATAGGCTTTGACGTCCTTCAAATCAGCATCTTCAGCAGGCTGTGGTGGACCGGCACGAATGAGATGGGAATATTTCCCTTGTGATTTAGCATATATCACAAAGGAACAGACCCACAGCTGGTAGTTGCGTCCGTCAAGTTTGACCGTAGTAACTTGACGACGCAGATCATCAGTCGAGGACGCCATCAGAAAGGCAAGCACAGCAGGCAGGCAAGACAGGCAGGTAGACGATCACACGGGACCTCTCACATACAGACTACACCAAGGTGTAGTAGAAGACCCGGAGGCCGAAGCCTACACGGGCAGGCAGGTACAAACAACACGAACCGACGAAGGCCCTAGCCGAACAACGTACCGATCTCCCCCGGAAGACTAAACTAGGCCAGATCTATCAACCCGGCAGCGCACCTGCTGTGCGAACAACACCAACGGTTGCTCAAGCACTAGCGGAGCACCAAGCCAGGAGAGTAGACGGACCGGGAGCCGGCGGGAGACGGTAGACTAGGCCAGGGAGGCGGCCGGCCGGCGGGCTGGACCTGCCCCGGCGGCGGCGGCGGTGGGCTACCGCTGCAGCCCCGGCGGCTGCGGCAGCTGCTGCTGCTGCCCCCGGCGGCGGCGGCGCCTGCTGCGGCTGCCCCCGGCGGCGGCGGCGCCTGCGGCTGCCTGGGCCGGCGGCTGCTGCTGTCGCCCGGGCCGGCGGCGGCGGCTGCGGGCTAGCCGGCTGTGGGCGCGGGCGGGGGGGGGGGGGGGGGGGGGCGGCGGCGCCGGAGAGGGAGGGAGGGAGAGAGAGGCCCTAGGTCTGGACCTGCTCTGGTACCATGAAGGAAATCAGGGTTTCAGAGAGCATAGGGTTGCACAAAGTGTGCACCCTCATATATATAACACTGTGACAATTACAGAGAGGTCCATACAGAATAAACAAATAACAAAATAAATAACAGAATATAGAAAACATATATTGTAACACAAACAAAATATATAATTTATATGCTTAATATATATTTGTATGCTATATATAATTAATTTATTAAAAAAATCCAAAAACGCATATACTCCCGCATATTCTCCCGCATACCGCTTATACTCTATAAGGTGACCTCTCCGCACGCATAACGCATACCGCTTTTTAAAACCATGGTCTAAAATTATGTTTGTCACCGGATCACTACAGGATGGTTGAAATGGAGTGCAACTGGAGTATTGTGCGATCAGAAGATCCCTCTCAGGTTAAAAAGTAAATTTTATAGAACAGCTATACGACCAGCCATGCTTTATGGGAGTGAATGTTGGGTGGTGAAGAAACAATGTCTCAATAAGATGAACGTGGCTGAAATGCATATGCTGAGATGGATGTGTGGGAAGACAAGAAAAGATCGCTTGAGAAATGACTATATCAGGAATAAAGTGGGGGTGGCGAGCATTGAGGACAAGTTGCGCGAGGACCGACTCAGATGGTACGGACATGTGCAACGCAAACCTACTAGTGCGCCTATACGAAGCAATGCTATTGAGCCAAACTCTATAAATAGAAGAAGAGGAAGGCCTAAATTAACATGGGATGGGCTTATAAAGAGAGATTTTGAATCTCTACATCTCAATCAGAATAACATTATTGTATAATACATTCTATACTATAATAAATTAATGTATACACTATGTATCTAGTTATCTATTGCATATTATATTTCTGTAACTTTCTGCCTTATATATAATAATACATTAATACATGATATATTCTACTGTTTATATTAATACATTCTATATATTCTATAGTTTACTGCATAATGTAAACTAATACATTATATCTGCCTTATAAATAATAATACATTAGTACATTATATAGTACATGATGTATTCTACTGTTTACTGAATATCAATACATTCTATATATTCTATTGTTAACTGCATAATATTAGTACATTACATATCTTCTACTGTTTGCTACATATTAGTATATAAAATTGTAACTCTATGAATTCACTACAGTAAGAGTAAGAGAAAGAGACTAAAAAGTGTATTTCTTACATGTTTAACTTGTGTAATTGAACTGTATTTGCTTATTCATTGTTTATAGTTGTGTTATCAACTATTTAGGTGTTTTATTTTTATGTGTAGGGTGTTTAGATAAGTATAATTTTTTTAATGTGTTGATTATGTTAGAGAGTCAGTTTATTATTGTTATTAGTTTCTTTGTTATATGGGCCTAAGTGTCCTGGCCCATTAGGGTTGTCTTATGTCCTGTACGCTTCCATGTTCTCCTATTTATAGGAGCAGGGTTTCTCCTATCTAATACAACGCATAGCCCTCTTTTACTTTCTAAGATGGTATCAGAGCAGAGATCCGAAACCCTAGCTGTCAAGTAAAAAGAAACAAAGAGAGAGCAGAGATCCAACACTCTCTGGGCTCTGCTACTTTGCCACTGTGACCCAGCACTCTCTGGCTACTACGACGACGACTTTGATGAAGACCTTGGTGCCTATCAGCTATTCTATCATTTGCTCCAAATGATTGTGATGTTGCTTATTTCTACTCCAGATGATCGAGAAGCTTCTGCGACCTACCTGCTTGCTTTGAGTATCTACTTGAGGGGGAGTGTTTGAGTGTTTGAGTGCTTTAATGTAATATTGAGGGAGAGAAATTTCTTGTATGGGCTTGGTTTATCCTTTTATTTCTCTCTCTTTGTTTTTTAGTCTGACTCTCTATTTGCAAGTTGATTTGGGATTCTCCCAACTTCAGCTTGAGGGGGAGTTTTAGAGAGTCTGTTTATTATTGTTATTATTTTCTTTGTTATATGGGCCTAAGTGTCCTGGCCCATTAGGGTTGTCTTATGTCATGTACGCTTCCCTGTTCTCCTATTTATAGGAGCAGGGTTTCTCCTATCTAATACAACACATAGCCCTCTTTTACTTTCTAAGAGATTATATACTGATATGTATATGGGAAATACAAGGCTTAAGTGTTGTAAGCACAAAATGGCACAAACTAGCTTGCCTTCTCTTGTTTCCTTAGAGGCTATTTATAGAACTTTGGCTTTAGAAGAGACCTCTTTGAGTGGTGTCCACGTTTTCCTCCATTACCCTTCAATAGTTGAGATTCCTTTGCCATAAACTTTAGTCTTTTCCTTCTTTTTGGAATAGTGAAGATTCTTTTGTTTTCTTCTTTGTTAATAGTGCGGGCCACTTCATCAAATAGTTGACATATCTTTTGCTTTTGAAGCAAAACACTATAAATAGAAGAAGAGGAAGGCCTAAATTAACATGGGATGAGCTTATAAAGAGAGATTTTGAATCTCTACATCTCAATCAGAATATGGCCCATGATAGAGCTGAATGGAAACGAAGGATCCATGTAGCCGACCCCAACATAGTTGGGATTGAGGCTTAGATGATGATGATGATGATCTTTTGCTTTTGAAATAGGAAAGATTCTTAGTGCTTTGTGAATAGTTGTGAGCACTTCTATAGTAGAGATTCCTTTGAATAGTTGGTTTTTCGTCTTCTTTCATAAATAGTAGAGATTCCTTTGAATAGTTGACCTTTGTCTTCTTTTCTTGTCTTTCTTTTGATGCAAGGCTTTTTACTTCGTTTTTCCTACAAGGATGGGGGCCTTTTACACTTGAATGGTATGTTTAATGTTTCTTTAAAGATTAATTTTGGGTATGGAATTAATCCATAACAATCAACTCCATTTAGGTCCACAAAATCTTCATCTTCTTCTTTCTTTACTTCTTGTGTCCTTATATCTTTGGTTAACTCATTGAATAATATAAGTTATAATTCCTCTTTACTGGCAATAGGGTGTTCAATTCTTAATCTCTTAGATAACTCCGTCTTTAATTTTTCAAAATTCCCATTCTTATTTGACCTTTTCTTTGGTAGTATAATTCCTCTAATTGCATTGTCTGGATTATACTTATTCCACCAACTTACTCCAACCCTTCTTGTTAGAAAGCAAGGGAATCTTCTTTCATTTAAAATCCAATTCCATTTTATTATCCAAGGGACTCCATAGGTTGAGCAACACTGGAGAATTCTTAATTCGTCTTCGACTTGATTTTCTCCCAAAGGGGTGGCAAGACTTAATTTTTCTGGAAATATAGATCTGATTGCTCCAAATTTTACCCAAATTTTGAGTATCCACCAGTTTGGGGCTTTTACTGAATAAGTGAATCGGATGAACCAAGAATGCCTCATCTGTTCATTTTGTACATAGAGAACATTCTCCCAAGCTTGTTGATAGTCCCAGTAGTTGTAGTATTGTGGGTTTATTTGTGATCGAAATTTTTGAGGAACATTTGGATTTCCTTCCTCGTTTCATTCTTTGATAGAAATTATATTCTCAATCTTCAAGGTAGAATTAGATATGTTTTGTCTTGAAGTCACACTCTTGTAGTAGTGTTGTATTTTTGCGCTATCTGTTTCTTGAAGGATTCTTTCATAATATAATTGAGTTTTACCCATACTTGATAGTATGTAGTGATAACCTCGTGGTATATATTTTTTGAGAATAGTGAATATATCTTTTTTGAGATCTTCATCTTCTAGTATCATGCAATGGTCTAGAGACCGAAGGGTATATAATGGATGTGTGGCTTCATTGCCTTCTTTTAGAAAATGTTCTGTCCTCATCGGTGAGGTTATAGGGATAAAGAACGAACCTGAATTTGATGACGATGATGATGCATCCATGACGGTTTTTCTTCTATCATCTTGGGATTCCATTTCCCTGTAAAAATTCTCTAGATAAAAAACCAGGAAGGGAATTTTCTTCCCCTTTTATATATTCTATTTCAAAATCAAATATAGCTAATATTGTTTGCCATCTAGCAAATATTTGTTTTGATGCTAGATTTTTTACATCTTTTTCTAAGACGAATTTAGCAGATTTACAATCTACTCTTAAGAGGAATTTTTGGTTTAAGATATCTTTTTGGAATTTTGTAATTACTAGGACAATGGCTAAAATTTCTTTTTTTACTGTGGAGTAGTTTTTTCGTGTATCATTCCATGATCCTGAGGTGTACCTAATAAGTTTTTCTTCATTATTAGTTTTTTGCTTGAGGATTCCTCCATATCCTATTTCAGAGGCATCTGTCTCGACAATCTTAGGAGCTTAAGAATCCAAAATATTTAGACAAGGTAGAATTTTTACTTTTTCTTTTATTCTCTTGATTGCCTCGGTGTGTTCTTTAGTCCATTCAGTAGGGTTCTTTTTAAGTCTGTTGGAAAGTATCTTTCTATCTATTGCTACATTTTTGTAGAAGTCAGCAACATAGTTTAGGCATCCTAAGAATCTTTGTAGTTGTGTTTTCTCTTTTATCTCATCTGGGAATTTCTTAGCAAATTCAATTACTCGTGGAATAGGATGAATGGTTCCATATTCAATTTTATATCCAAGGAATTGGATTCTTGTTTGGAAAAGTTTTATCTTTTTTGCTGATACTACTAGGCCATTATGTTTTATTATATTATAAAATATGTTTAGGTGTTTCCAGTGTTGATCACAATCTTTTGAAAATATCAGTACATCATCTATGTAAACGATGCTGAACTCAGTGTAAGGGTTAAAGATTTCATTCATTATTTTTTGGAATTCTGAAGGTGCGTTTTTTAATCCGAAAGGCATTACATTCCATTCAAAGTGCCCAAAAGGTACTGTGAAGGCGGTCTTGTACCTATCTTCTTCCTTTATTTGGATTTGCCAGAAACCAGACTTCATATCAAATTTAGAGAATATCCTTACCCCATGGATTTTTTTGATTAAGTCATGTTTATTAGGTATAGGATATCTTATCCATTGAAGAACTTTGTTTAATGGCTTATAGTTAATTACTAATCTGGGTGCTCCTCGTTCTAGTTCTGCAGCATTTTCTACATAAAAGGCAGCACAACTCCAAGGAGATGAGCTAGATCTGATGAGGCCTTTCTCTCTTAATTCGTTTATTTCCTTTTTGCATATGTCTAGCATACGTTGATTCATCTGAATAGGTCTGGCTTTAGTTGGAATATTTTCTTCATTAAAGTCCTTTATATAGGGTAGAGTAACTTCATGTTTCTTTCTGTGCCAGAATGTTGAAGGTAGATTAGAACAAATGTTCTTTTCAATTTTATCTTGTAGATTTTTTATTTTGGTTTGGAATTCACCGTTCTCTATTCTCCTAACTAACTCATTGGTATGTATTTCATTAGTAAGTTCTTTAACAAAATTTTCTTTGTAATAGATGGTGGATTGAATGTTTTGCCAATAACTGTGTTTAGGATGTTCTTCAAAGGTGAAGGTTACCATTTTTCCATTTATTTTAGCATGCACTCCTTTATGGCTAACAACTAAAGGTAAAATCTGATTTATAAAAGGGATTCCTATTATGATATCTTCATTTATATTTTTAACAAGAAAGAAAGATGTTTACATACAGGCTTTCTTAATACATAGATGTGCCTCAGAAATTTTGTATTCTATTTGAAGACGATCATTAGTAGCTGAGCTAACATTGTTAGTAGGTTTCTCAAAATATCTTGTAGGGACAAGTCCTTCCCTAATGCAGTTGATGTCTGCCTCTGAATCAAAAAGAGCAACTCCATTTAGGGTAAAATTAGGCTTTATGTTTATAGTGATTTTTCCTTTCCATCTTCTTTTAATCATATGGTTAAAAGGTTTATCGTAGATGTCTTTTCTTATTATGGATTTGAATCTACTTATTTCTTTCTTTGTGTTGTTTCGTTCTCTTCTCAAGTCATCATTTGTTGAGGCTCTTTGTTTACAGTTAATTTTTCTATCTTGTCGATTTTCATTTCCTTCTTTGTATGTTTGGTTTTGCTTTACTTTAATAGGGTCCTTCTGCTTCGATGATCCTATCTTGTTATGTGGAACTTTTTCATGGATCATATTATTAGTTTCATCTTCTGAAGAACTGTCTTGTGATAAAACATTTATTTTTAATTATTCTAGTTGATTTGTAATTTCATTAGTTATATCTTCTGGGTTTCTATCAAATCTTATTAGAGGTTTTGTATCTGTAGCAAGAGTGGTTGTCACATTGATGTGATTATTGCTAAGGTTATTTTCATTACATGGAATGGTGGATTTTACTTCCTTGAGTATGGATTTTGTCTTATCAATTTGTTTTGTATTTGTTTGAAGGACAGAATTGGTGTAGTTGTTCTGTTGCATGATGTCAGCCATTTTTTCTTGAGTAGCGGATTCGAGCATGATTTTTGTAGTGAGAATGGGTGTGGATGGGATCTCTATGGGTTCAAAAGGAGGATGTGTTGATTCTACTTCTTTATTTTTAAGATCTAACTTCTTTGTTACTAAGGCTTTTGTGATAGCTATACTTTTTCTTGTTTTCAAGAATGGTGTGATGTGGGTTTCTTCAAACCATTCAAAGAATAGAATGTTTCTCTTAACATCTTTCATGTGGTCATACCATTGTTCTCTAATGAGTGTTCTTGCTTGATTATTATAGTGATCAAAGAACCAATCAACTTTTGATTTATTTTCTTTAGAGAGGAAATCCTTTTTTAGAAAGTCTTTATCTATTTCAAATTCATGCTCTATAAGGGCGTTTATAGTATATTTTTCTTCTGATGGCTCATGGCTAAAACATGTTGTTTCATAGTTTGGGTAGGTTAAGCATGTAGACCTGAGTGTAATATCTCTATTATCTTTATTCTTAGGGTGTATAACATAATGATCATCAAAAGGAGTTTTGGTAGTAGTCTTGGGGACCTTACATGTAGATACCCTTGATAATAACGAGTTTGTGGTTGAAACACTAGGTGTTTGAATATTTAATGTTTTTAGAGATCTTAAAATAGTTAAGGATACATCAAAATCATTAAAGAAGATTGGCCCATCTGACAAGCTAGGTTCGACTAAACCCAACAGAGAGTCAGTAAGCCTACAATCTCTTAAATTTATTTCTTCTTTAGTTAGCACTTTAGCCAACCCTAAGTATAGGTAGTGATACTTTGTAATTTTAAGATTTTCTATATCCTTTGTAAAGAGGAGTTCTAGGTTTTCCAAAGACAAGTTTACAGAGATGTTTTTCTCTATTGTTTTTATATAACAGTTAGAGATGTCAGGTCTATTTCCTTTGGTGTAAATGTCTTTTATAATCACAGTTGGTATTTCCCAATTTTGAATTGATTGTTCTATATTTTTAGAGTTTATTTGTTTACTATTCTTAACAGACATCGTTCTAACGATAGAATTAAAAGGGGGGAGCCCACTACGACAAGGAGGCCTCGGACCTAGTCAACTCCTATCAAAGAGATCTAGGATGATTAAACACTTCTCTTGTTCTTCTTCAAAAGCAGTCTAACGAGTTCTAAATGATCTTTCTTTCTTTGGATTTGGAGTTCCTAGTGGCCTGTCAATAGTATCGGCACACTCAAAACCCTAACGCCTATCCACGGCAACACGGGCACCCGCAGTACCACTACGACAAGGAGGCCTCGGACCTAAGAACCCTTCCCCCTCAGAAAAGACACAAGAGGAACTCAACTAAGCGCGGAGAACGGGTACTTCTCAAAAACCTTTCCCTTTACAGGCTCTGATACCAGATTGGAACCAGGAAACTAAGAAGGAAGCTAGTACCTATGCGTATACTTGGCCTATCGTATATACCAACAAATAAAATGAAATAAAAGCTTACAGAGAGTGGAGCGCGTGTGGGGAAGCACAAAGGTACTTGGCCTAACGTTTATATATACGTATATGTATATATATATATATATATATATACGTATACGTATATATATATATATATATATATATATATATATATATACGTATACGTGCATATATATATATATACACACACATATATATGTATATACTTATACATATAATATATATATACATATATATATACATATATATATATATAGTCAGGCTAGAATACACTCGAGTGTACAGATCGCACGGATACACTCAAGTGTGTTTGCATATCAAGACTATTTTTTGCAAGATGTAAACCATTGATCTTCATTGTCATGCTATAATTATGCTACATACAAATTTTGAGCCCATTTGGATGAGTGTAAGTCACTCATCCGAGGGCAACAAAATCGACGCACTAAACTAATTTGAAATGCATAATTTTTGCGGTCTTTATAACATGACTTATAAATGTCCAACTGTGCTCAAATTTTTTATGAGTTATTCACAAGATGATTAAGATCAACGGATTAGATTTTTGAAAAAAAATATTGCATCATGAACAACTACTTGAGTGTATTCTGCACGGATACACTCAAGTGTGTTTGGATATCAAGACTATTTTTTGCAAGATGTAAACCATTGATCTTCATTGTCATGCTATAATTAGGCTACATACAAATTTTGAGCCCATTTGGATGAGTGTAAGTCACTCATCCGAGGGCAAAAAATTCGACACACGAAACTAATTTGAAATGCATAATTTTTACGGTCTTTATAACATGACTTATAAATGTCTAATTGTGCTCAAATTTTTTATATGAGTTATTCACAAGATGATTAAGAAGATCAACGGATTAGATTTTTGAAAAAAATATTGCATCATGAACAACTACTTGAGTGTATTCTAGCCTGACTCTATATATACATATATATACATATGTATATATATATATATATATATATATATATATATATATATATATATATATATATATATACGTACGTATATATATATATACGTACGTATATATATATATATATATATACGTACGTATATATATATATATATACGTACGTATATATATATATATACGTACGTATATATATATATATACGTACGTATATATATATATATATATATATATATATATATACGTATATATATATATATATATATATATATATATATATATATATATATATATATATACGTATGTATATATATATATATATATATATATATATATATACGTATGTATATATATATATATATACATATATATATATATGTATACGTATATATATATGTATACGTATATATATATATATATATATATATATATATATGAGAGAGAGACCCTACTATGATGGCCAACTCCACTATCTAATCCTTATACTTTGCAGTTCTAAGATTCTGCTTTTCTAAAATTAGGGTGAAGAAAAATATAACATTTATGTGGTTAAATCATAACTCAGATCCAGATGGCGATATATAATCAAAATGAATGACAAGCTGACACCAATATCCACAATAGTATATACCTGTAATACACAGTAATGATAGATGTATATTATATATAATGATTTACAAATATGTTATTCATAAAATCCTATAAAGACACTCTTAACTCTATGTTAGCCTGCCTACGGCCTACTGATACCCAGCACCACTACCTAATCCCTATTTTCTGCAGTTCTATTTAGATTCTACTTTTCTTAAATGAGGGCGAGGAAAATACCAGGTTTACACGATGAATACAAAACCAAGATCATAATTTCTGACCTAACCATGTTATACAATCAAAATGAATGACAAGCTCACTACAAGATTAGTTTTTGACATAACCATGTTATATAATTAATAGGTAATGCATTTGTGAATCTTATTTAAACAACAGTAAGAGTGATTTCCACTAACAAAAATAATACTAGTGCAATATGTATCAATTGTATTGGGAAAGTTCTACACAAAACACTACAGATTGCATTGTATAATCACTTCCAGATAGCAAGCATTTCAATTTCCAGGGGACAATTGCGAACATGAGAAAACAAGACTGGAGAGTTCAAATTTATTATCGTACCTGCTTTCAGAAGTGACTGGAGTGACGGTTGACTGTTGACAATCATCCATATGGTCACTTGTTGATTTCAAACTTTCAGAAAGATCAGAGAAGGTCGTTGCAATCGACAAGAACAAGATTGGCCGAGAAATGTTCTGCATTTTTTCCCCCAATGGTTGATTGTAAGTATCTTTTAGGTCACAGGCAAGCTCTGAACATTAATTTAAATACAGGAAACAAAATTTCCATGCAGAATCCCACGATGTCTGACCCAAATGCAGCATGGCTCAAAGTGCTCACCTTCACCTCCATGTGGTATCAGTTTCCATTTGTCAAAACTTGATATAGGCACACACCCCACGAAAACTATTCAAATGATAAGTAATATTTTATTATCTCATCATCTAGAAGCCAGATGATTTATTCTATTGTTTTACGCTTATTATTAGGGACCTAAGTGCAATTTATATAATTGTTGAACTTAGTTGCAACTTATTTTGATTTAATATTTATATAGCAATTAAAGCCATTGCCACAAGTCTAGGGTTTCACGTCTTTAGTTATAATGTTCAGCCTTGGGGGCTTGTACCAAACAGTTGTATATGATTTGAAATATAGAAATGTCATTTCTTCCTTAGTCTCCACCAGATATGGTCCACATCAATTGGTATCAGAGCCTAACCCCATTTTATTAGGGTACAATCTTGTACCTTCTTCCCCTTCCCATTATCTCTTTTGTGATCTTCTTCCAAGCCATCTCTCTTTTTTTTCTATTTTACGTCAGCTTCTCCAGCCGCCAATCAATTCCTGTGGCATAACAGCCCGCCAAAAGAGCCTCCACTTCTTCTGCTGAAGTTGCTAGCCAAACAACAACTTATGGAAAGACAACAACACCCAGTCTGAAGACCTTCTCTATTGGCCACACTTCGAAAAAGTCTAGCAAGACGGCAAGCTCCGACTCTCTATTCCAGCCAGCGTATGCCGTGGCCGCAAAACTGCAAGCCTTGACTCTCTCTTCCGACCAGCACACATCGTGGCCGCACAATCGACATGGTGCTCGGCCAATCTCTCCCTCTCTCGGCTGTCGGCTCTTGGATGTGCCCCACACCCCGTGAACTTGTCGCTCTCTCCCGGTGCCGTTAGCAATAGCCCCCTTCTCGTCACCTCTCTAGTTCCATAGACACCCAACCGCCGCCCACCAACCCCAATAGCCCACAATCCACCATAGTAACCCACCGCCCACGAGCGCCCGACACCAGACTCGTACCCACTACTGCGTTTGTGCCCACCCCAGCCACACCCACCCAGGCCGTTTCCTGGTCTCAATTTTCGGGATACACCTCCTCCCACCATAAGCCCCCCTACGCCATCCACACATGTCCAGGCTTTGTCCAATGCCCTTCCCTATAGGTGATCATTTCTATTTATTTCTTTTTTTCTCCATCTAAGTCCTCCTAATCCAATAGTTGTTGTCCCATCTTAACATCTTTTTTCCCATGTCCTATTTGCCCCAACAAACACCACCTCGATCCTCAGATCTCCCATCCTAACGCCCAAGTAACCCACACATACACGATGCATCTCTCCTTCTCTACATAGATTGAAAATAGTTCACTCCATATAAAGATGATCACCACTAGAAATTCATTGCATTCTGACCAAAATGGAGATGCAATTGACAGTGATCCTTCAACGCTTTGACCTACTACTGTGTGGTTATGGACTCCAACCTCCTCCACGCCCAAGCGGCCTCATGTCTACCGTACATGAGAACAAAGTAGATGATGAACAAGTGTTTCCGGCCGATGATCCTAGAGCTGCTTCTCTACCGCCTCAATAGTTGTTGGTGTCAGTAACCATAGCAACAACAGGGTCAAACCAACGATACCCTTTGATTCTCTTAGCAGATGTTGGTGCAATCTTGCATAACATCGCTCGACAATGTCCTCATCCATCATGTGCCTTGACAACATCGATGCTTTTATAATTAATGATGGATACACCATCATGATGTCAACGACGCTAGCAGATGCTACTGAGATACATACAAATTCACAATTTTGACCTACTTCATGTGTGAGGTTGACAATATCTCACGCTTGGTTGCTCAACGATGCCCGATCCATTTTTTCTACCATTGATTGTTACTGGGAGAGTTCATGTAGGATATGTACCTCACTCACTAGTGACTTATCTTTCGAACCCGGGGGAGTTGATGCAGGACGTGTGCACACTATTCTACCAGTATTTGCTTTAGGTGTATCATTACAAACCTAAATGCAATTTGTCTAATTGTTGTACTTAGTTGCAATTTTTTTATTTTATATTTTATTTGGCAATTAACGCAATTGCCACAGGTCTAGTGTCCAAGTAACAACGTATCTGATTTCGATGTCGTTTCGACAACATGGAAACTGAATTTTTTTGAAATTTCGAAAAAAAATCGATAAACGCAACTGTGCCCGTTTCGACGTTAAACTGCACGAATCAATGTAGACCTATTCTCTCCATGTCGTGCAGAAAATCTTGCAAATATCGTTTGGCTAGCCCATCAAGCTTCATTGTGGAAAACTGAATCCTTTAGACATTCATCATGTTAAACCAATCAAAGTAATATTCTACATAGTAACTTGATTAAGAAAAGCATCCGCATCAAGCTTACCATCAAATAAGGTGCATCAAGACTCGACCTTATGGGTAATTTCATCTTGGTGAGCATAGGGTCCATGGAAAAAATAATATAGTTCATAGTGATTACTGTGAGAAGCTGGTAATTATGAGAAACAACCATGATTGGGACCTCCCGGAAAGCCATGTGCGGGAGGATCAAAGGTGGTCTAGGTCCATGATGGCGGTGACATAGGATAGGATGCACGACTATGATACATATACAAAATAACGCCAAGAAAGCTCAAAAAGCCGAATTCTTTCATACAGTATTTTATTTACAAATTTCTCAAAATTTAGGGACCTATATCCAATGATGTGGATTTAATTTTTGTTTGGTTGTTTGTGCAATATTCTTTTGTTCCAAGATTTTGGCTTGATTAGTTACAAATGCTCAATTTGGGGCTTGTCTTAGAAGATGAATAATTTTGACAGATAGAATACTTATAAATTTCTATTACTCTCTTCTTCCTTGTGAAAATTTTTCTTTGGATCCTAGAATCAGAGGGTGTAAAACAAACTTCCATCGCGACAATATTGTCTTAATGCTACACCTTCCTCTTACTTGTCATGTTTTCCACTGATGGTACTTGCATGTTGCCCTTCCCTCCCCCCCACCCCACCCCCTTCTTTGGATTGTTGCCTTGGTTCTCCACCCTAACTAATCTCTTGGATCAATTTATGGTTAGTCTGAGAGGTGAGATATAGAGGAGAGAAGAAGGGAGTAAACAAATGAGATGAGAGAAATAGAGGTAGATATTAATAAAGAAAAAGAAGAATTCTTTTTATACATTTTTTGTGATACAAGCTTCATCCTTTTGACCAAAGAGGCTCCACTTTATTATTTGAGAAAGCTATGGAGTAATGTTGTTGACAACTTGACATATGTATTTTGCACCCTATGGAGTAATGTTGTTGACAACTTGACATGTATTTTGCACGCTTGTTTATTTTGAAGCAGTGTCATTTGGCTGTCTTCTATCAGTGTTTTATGTGGGTTGGCTTTTGGTTGTTTGTTTGTGCTTTCTTATGCACATTGACTACTTTGTATTATGTTCCAGCACTCTCTAGAATTTCCTAGATGCTACTGATTGATATGAAGAAACTTGCTTCGACCAGCTACTATCTACTACTACTACACATATTGTTCTTGTCTGATTGAAGCTCTCTTGTTAGCTTCTATACATGATGTTGATATTATTTGCTTGAGTTGAGGAGAAGTGATGCACTGTGAAATTGTAAGTTCTACTCCTACATAGTGCATGAAAATATCTAGAGTTGTATTGGAGCATCTCAGAGCTATGCATATCTGGTTGTGTGCCTATCTAGCATACTTGTTCACCAAAGATCATTCAATTGGCTATGACATCCTATAACCCACATTTCTATTTGTGCTTTGTCAAGCACTTTGATCACCTATTGTGGTGTATCTTTCATGTAGCACCAGGCCTATCTCAAGTCGCAAAACACATATTGCACATTCTTCATGTAGCAATGCTCTAATCTCGACTACCACATGGCACTCCGGTAGCGGTACATATTGTGAGGAACTACTTTAATGATAATGGCGTCTAAGATGCCTTATACACGTCTTCTGCTATCTAGTACTCTAGATGCACACTAGGGCTTCAGATGTTTGATTCTGATTGCACCTGCTAGTCTGGCGATGATTGATTTCAGGGGTGGTGTCAAGAATGTCAAATTTAAGGGAGATTAATGTAAAGGGTATTGCACTCGCCTTTGTTGAGTATATATTTGTATTTCGCATTTGTAAGTCATGATTATGTATGTCTTGGTTATGTCACTTGTGCAAGTTGAACATGTGATTCTCCCATGCTCCAACTTGAGGGAGACTGGAGAGTGTCTAAAATAGTTTATTAGCAAGTAGGTCTAATTTAAATATGTTATATGGGTCAGAGTCTACAGGCCCATTAGGGTTTGGTCAAGTCAGTCATTGTGTTCCCCTCTCTTATGTATATAAGAGGTTTCGTTGAAGTCATGCATCAAATTTCCCCAAAATACTTACTATGATATATGTATGTATGCTTATGTATTTATTATTTTTCTACTTTGTATGAAACATTGTAGTTTGATGTATCTTTGGAAAAAATTTCAATATAGGAACAACTTATTATTGGTTTGGCAGTTCGTATGATGTACGATATTTTTTATATCTTTAAGGGCATGTTTCCACATTGTAGTAAATGAACTACATTTTTTTGTAGTGCAGTGTGGTAATGTTAACTGCAACTTTGTATGGGGGGATATGGTTTAATTTTTAAATACAACAGTGGATTTGGTGAGCAACCATACCAGTAGTGAAGTTATCCTCATTCAACTTCAATTATGTCCCCTCTAGGCGCATTTGGAGCTGGTTCTTCTTGTTCTAGTGTTTCAGGGCGTAGAATTTATTCTCACCACTGAGAACAATCCTCAATATCCTATACTAGTCGTGGAAGTTCTTCACATTCAATTTTCATTTTAAAGACCAGTCGCAACGAGAAGCTGTTGTGTGTGTTTTCCATTAGATCTACAAAAAAATATTTGTATGAGTTAAGCATTTGATTTGAAAATTAATTTGATGATATTAATTTGGCATTTAATTGATAACGCTCCCACCATTATGATCAAATTAATCGCTCTCACTGTTAATTCGGAAAATTCCATCGAGCAATCTTCAAGTGAGCCAAGATCTCTAATACATTTAAGTTACGAGACAACTTTAGCTGACTGTTCACAACTTAACTAGTTAGGTAGGAAACAATTACGAATTTCATCTAATGCAACTCTTAGATGGTTGCACAACTCTTTGTCATAAATCATCCTATGAATTATGTCATCTTTATGTCTCAAGTGCTTAATCCTATCAAGATCATCATAGCTAAGTCACTCCCAAACAAGGAATAAGGTTTCGCCGAAACTGGCGAAATTTCGCCCCAAAATACCGATTTCGGTGGCATCTGGTACGAAACCATGCAACCATACCGCTATGTCGAAATCGTCGAAATTTTTTGCCTAAAATTCAAAATTTTCTCAGGGAGTAGGAAAATCTCCTTTCCTCCCACATGAAGGACCCCCCCCACCTATCCCCATATCAAATTTTATTGCATAAATAGATGCATTTAGGTGTAAAGATCATGCATGTAAAATTTCATGGCTTAATTCATTGATTTTGGTGTCGAAACAGGCATTGTTGCATTTATCGAAATTTTTGTCGAAATTTCAGTAAATTTCGGTTTCCATGTTGTCGAAACGGCATCGAAATCGGATACCTTATTCCTTGCTCCCAAATGCCAATACAATAAGCTATGCACCATGCTTTAGCAAGCCCACATACTTATTATAACATTTCTCCAAAATAGAGGGTGTGCCACTCTTTGGCGTGCCCATACAAAATCGATCAAGATGTGTAATGTACATTGAAAGACATCTTAAATTAACATTAAATAGAGTGATTTGATATTATAATCATATTTATCCAATCACCATTACATATACATTGTTATATGTATCATATACTATAACAATCACCACAATCGACAATAATAGGATATGGCAACTATAAACAAACAATCAAAAGATTCATGTTCTAATATCCTATGTATCCCTAAACCTGCCTTTATAGGGATTTCCAGTCAATCATCCGACAAGCCAATCAACCGGTTGGATTCCCTGTCCGGGCAATTTTTGGTTGTTGGAGTCGTTGTTTTGTCTTCATCATGAACCCTACAAGAATCTTCCTTGTTGGTGTGGGCTTCTGGTCAGGGCATTTTCTCCACCGTGGTCCACTGTTCGCAAGAATTAAATTTTATATGGAGAATGTAGAGATGGCATGCAACCCATATACAAGTTAGATATTTTGATCACAATCAAAAACCACAAACTTACATGTTTTATATAACAAGCACCACAATAACCTAGTTGTCATATCCAAATCCACCAAACAAAAAGATTTAAAAGGTTTGGCATTGATTTATGTAATATAGATACATCATATCATATATGATTGTTGGTGCTTAACATGGATATACACTACACAATTATCCATTGTATCAACGATTTATGATTCAAAATCCAAACCGACATTGGAAGCTTACGACATCGACTCTAATTCCACTGGAGAGTTTAGAGGGAAGGGGCGCAACAAAAATACAAAAAAATCCCAACAAAAACCCTTAGCCAACGACTCTGTCCTAGCCATAAATGTTGTTGTATTAAAGAGTTGAAAAGTGTGAGGGAAAAACTCACTTGTGTTGTTGTATATTAGATGGCACGTCCCTATCCTACATTTAGGAGAAATAGTGGAAACATTACAAACTTGGGACTCAAGGCAGACTATATGGGTCGAGACTTGTAAGCCCATTAACTAATTAACCTATTACTAAATAGGCTAATACTATTTTCTGACACTCACCCTCAAGTTGGAGCATGGGTGAAACTCATGTCCAAACTTGAATTTACAGGAGTCGATTAAATGATAAAAATGTCACTCCCCATGCAAAATTTGTTACTCCCCCTTAATCTATAATTCCTAATTAAACATATGATAATCTATAATTCCTAATTAAACATATGATGACACCTCTTTTGAATTGTGTTCTGCAGGCCAGAAATGTTCGAGCTTTAGAGAAGGCCTTTTGAAGTGCATATGGAATGAAGAACATGGAATCCAAATACCACAGCAAAAACTCGTCACAATCAAACTGGAACAAACGATCAAAAGTACCCGGACTATGTCATCTTCACTGGAGAGGAATGTGTGAGTGGTATAAGTGCACAGTTAACACATCCCACATACATAATGCGGCACGAACGTTGAGGCACAATATCGATATAGTGGTAGGGGTGTCTTCAAATTGTCTGAGAAGTGTAGCCAACTGGAATTAGCACAAAAGACCACAGATGTGCATAACGTGGCACGAACACAAGCAGACGAGGTGTTGATGCTTGCCATAGTGACTCTATAATCTGGCGCATGAAGCTTGGGGGCTTGATAGGAATGAATGGCACCATCAAGGAGAAACCTAAGAAGATCAACATAAGAGCAATGTCAACAGATGCCACTCAGAGAACACGTAAAAGAAGTAGCTCGGTGAAGATAAATCTGGATGAATCCTTGCAGATATAAAATTTGCAAGCTAAAAGCTGACAAGCTTCGGAGAAATCTGATGAATAAGTAACCATCTGTCTCATGAGAATGCAGCAAGAATGATCAACTGACACTCATTAACACCGGAGAGGGGAACAACAGGCCGGAATTAGCGCAGCAAGCTCTTGTCCTGATGTACATAACGCGGAATGAACGTGAAAAGCTTGGTGTCAATCTTGCAGTTAAGATCCTTCAACGTTGTCTGAAAACGGTAGCCAACTGGTATCACGCAGAGAGCCAACTCACATGCATGAAAATAAGGAGCGTCTCAGGGTGAGGCGTACTCAGGGGCGCCCTGAGGCATAAACCTCACCTATAATCCAAGAGGCAAGCGCCTCATTTTCTGCAAGGTGCAAAAAGGCACGGAGGCGTTGAGGCACAACTGAGGCGCTAGCCTCAACCTGCCACCCAAAACAAATGCATGTTGGTCCATTTGGACTGCATATGGGCTTGGCCCAATGGGTTTTCTACTACCCCCTTTGATGCAAATGAAAAAAATATATCAAAATGCTATTGTTTGGGTGTATAGCAGTTAAGGCTTTTATTGTTTTTATTTGCCATTTGTTTTCATATTTAGATTATAAACAAGTAACAATTATGTGATTTTCTTATATAGTTGTCAAATTGTATAACTTACATTGTATATATAAAAATATAAAAATATAATAAGATATATAAGTATGTATAAATCACACCTCGGTACATTCTGAGACTTACGCCTAGCCTCGTTGAGACAAAAACGCCTCAATGTGCCTCATGCCTTTTTCAACCTTGCTTACATGTAAACCGATGCTTAGTGCGAATGGTGCGCCACAAAGACATCGAAAGAGCAGATGTGTTAAAGAACAAGAAGCCCCATAAGGATAACCTAGAATATATCACTCTCATCTCTTTCCTCATATGCTCTCTCTCATACTCTCCCCATACTCTCTTCATACTCTCTCTCTCCTCTATACCCCCCCGCACACCAAATACAAGGAGAACGAGTAAGTGGTGTGGAAAGGAGACATATGAACCTCCCACACGTGGAAAGAGATGCACACATAATGGATGGAAGGACGGGAAAGGAAAATATAAAATAAGAGGTGTAGTATGTAGAGAAGAGAAACCGATAATCAGAATCAATGTGCAAAACAATTTGATTTAAGATCCGAACAAAAAATTAAATGGATCTTGGATCTTTTCTTGACCCAAAATAGGTCAACAAAAATACGATCTGATTATCATTAGGTATTAGAGGAGGGAAAGACCTTTGGAGGACGTCATAACTTGAATTGGAAGTAGACAATTTGTTTTTTGACACGTCATGTGATGCCTAACCTGTTGTGTAACTTTGATGATCGAAGGTGACGGCTCCCAAAAATATGATGTGTAGAGAGATAATGACACGCCAGTAGGACGTCAGAGACGTGAAACCGATTTCCACCAACACGCTATGTTGGAAATATGACACGACGTGTAGGCAAGGAACGAGGTATCTGATTTCGATGTCGTTTCGACAACATGGAAACCGAAATTTTTTGAAATTTTGACAAAAAATTCGATAGATGCAACCGTGCCCGTTTCGACGCCAAAATGAACAAATTAACTTATGAAATTTTACAAGCGAGATCTCTACACCTAAGTGCATCGTTTTATGCAATAAAATTTTATGTGGGGGTAGGTTGGGGGGGTCCTTCATGTGGGAGGTAAGGGAACTATCATGTTTCTTTAGGATTTCGATGAAGGGTTTCGATGAGAAAATGTAGGAATTAAGTTATGCAATTGTTAAAGTGTCTATATTAGTCTATTAGTTAAATAGGCTAATTAGTTTAGTGGGCCTTTATATTCCGGCCCGTCTAGTTTAGATTACTTGGGACACAAGTCTCAGGGTTTCTCCCTTGCTCCTATATATAGGACAGAGTTGTCCAGTCTTGTAATCCAATCTATTCATATTCAAGCAATCTTATATTTTCACATGGTATCAGAGCGGGTTCCATCCTGAGAGAACCCTAGCGCCGTCGCTTCCCTCTCTCCTTCTCCAAGCCGCCGACTTCCTTCTCCCTTGCAGCCGCCGCCGCTCCTCTCTCCGAAGAGAGCAACTGCGGGCTCTCTCTGCCTGCGGGTGGCCGTTGCCATGGCCTAGGCCGGCTGCCCGCTAGGCATATCCCGGCCTCCATGGTCATCTCGATTCTCTATTCTTTCATTCTTTCCATACAACACCTTCGCTGCCTATCATAGCAGCCGTCCTCCATCATCATCCGCAACAGTCGCCGTCGTAGGCATCCTCCGCAGTAATCTCCATCCGCCATCCGAAAACAGCAGCACCAGCCGCCGCCATCAGTAGCAGCACCAGCGGGCGCCGCCGCCGCAGCCAACAGGAGCAACACCGCACCTAGCAGTCGCCATCTCCAGCAAACGACCATCATCCAAGTCGTCATCCCAAAGGAACAGCCGCCGACCATCCGTTACGCAACCTGCATCGCCGGCGTCGATGCTATCGACAGGAGGTCGATAGTATCGACTTTATCACAGCGACAGAAGAGCGTCGGCGCCGATACTATCGACAGGGAAGTCGATGGTATCGACTTTATCACAGCGACAGAAGAGCGTCTGTCGATACCATCGACAGTCCTGTCGATGGTATCGACAGTTGATCAGTGGCGATGTGCACCCATCTGTCTTCATCGCCATCCACTCCATCTCATGAAGTCTTCAGATCAGCCTTCATCGCCGCTTTGGAGAGGGTCCGCCTTGGCTCTGCATGCATCCTCTTGGCATGCTATATCTCCGGAGTCACGTAGGAGACCCTTTGTCATCTCCTATGTTGCGACAAAGTGCTTCATCAGTCGAGCGTCATATCCAGCCATCATCCGCAAGTTGTTGCTCCTCCACTTTATCATCATTCCGACGATCTTCATCCGCAAGTTGCTGCTGCGTTGTGCGTCATCATGCTACTGCTGCCATCTACAGTAGGCGATCACCCATCACTCTCCACCACTACCAAACAACCATGTTTACTACCCCATATGCATTATCCCTGTCTCTATTCGGATCCTTAATCGGTTCTATCTTTTGCTAATCGGATCCTATTTTGACCCTAATCGGATTTTCGCGGGGGCTCTGCCCCTGCACCTTTTCGGGTCGGGACTAGATCCATTTATTTTTCTAGCCGGATCTCATGTTGACCCATTTAGTATACTCTCTTTGGCTATCGGTTTCATTCTCCACATATTACCCATCTCCATTTCACATATTTTTCTCTTTTCAGCCTTTTTCTTTCCCACCCACCCATATTATGTGAGCATCCCTTTTCCACATTACGGGGGGGGTCATATATCCAGTTCTCCACACCAAACACTCACTCTTGTCGTATTTGGTGTGCGGGGGGGATAGAGAGGAGAGAAAGAGATGAGAAGAGAGAGAGGAGAGAAAGAGATGAGAAGAGAGAGAGAGCATGAGAATATATGAGAGAATGTATGAGAGAGAGAGTATGAGATGAGATGAGATGATGATATATGTATTCAGAAGCTTCACATTATTCAGCACACCGGTTCTCTACTTGAGCCAGCAGTGAAGATCCAGCGTCGACACCATATCCGTTGTTGATGATGTATTCCTTCAGCTGCATTCACATGAGACAGATGGGTGCTTCTTCAGAAGCTCAGAGTTTTATCTTCACCGAGCTGCTTCATCACGTCTTCTCCGAGCCGCATCTGCTGTATCGACATCGCCTGTAGCTGATCCTCTTGGGACTTTCCTTGATGGATGATATCTACGTTCCTGTCAAGCCCCCATGGTTCCTGCATCGTATCAAGCAGCAGATCGTCCGTCCGCGTTCGTGTCGCGTTAAGCACGTATTCCAGTGGTGACTTGCTGTAGTATCAGGACCATTAAGTCGACACTATATCCGCGTTTGTGCCGCATTAAGCACGTATTCCAGTGGCGCATTCTTCAGCCTACAGAGTATCTTCAGATGTCTTCATTTCAGATGCACTTCAAGGAAGACCTTCTTCAAAGCTCGAGTATCTTCAGCCTGCAAAGTCATCATCACTATTTGATTCAGGGGGAGTATTGATTAAGGGGGAGTAACATTTTTTGTATGGGAGTGATATTTATCTTCGTCTTTCATTTATCATTTCTTTTTTATCGAGTCCTATAACTCTCCAAGCTTGGACATGTGTTTCACCCATGCTCCAGCTTGAGGGGGAGTGTTAAAGTGTCTATATTAGTCTATTAGTTAAATAGGCTAATTAGTTTAGTGGGCCTTTATATTCCGGCCCGTCTAGTTTAGATTACTTGGGACACAAGTCTCAGGGTTTCTCCCTTGCTCCTATATATTGGACAAGGGTGTCCAGTCTTTGTATCCAATCTATTCATATTCAAGCAATCTTATATTTCACAGACTTATTGATTAAGGGGGAGTAACATATTTTGTATGGGAGTGATATTTATCTTTGTCTTTCATTTATCATTTCTTTTTTATCGAGTCCTGTAACTCTCCAAGCTTGGACATGTGTTTCACCCATGCTCCAGCTTGAGGGGGAGTGTTAAAGTGTCTATATTAGTCTATTAGTTAAATAGGCTAATTAGTTTAGTGGGCCTTTATATTCCGGCCCGTCTAGTTTAGATTACTTGGGACACAAGTCTCAGGGTTTCTCCCTTGCTCCTATATATAGGACAGGGTTGTCCAGTCTTGTAATCCAATCTATTCATATTCAAGCAATCTTATATTTTCACAGCAATTTTGCAAGAATGATCTATATACATGCATGAACTTATTTGTGTTATAATATCAAATATTGGACATGTAGGGCATCGCCACACATTTTACTTGGGTTGATAGTTTGTTGTTGATATTGACTCAATAGTCAATCATTTCATTGGTCCCAAGAACACTAGTGCAATGTTTCCAAGCTAAATCATTATTTGTTGGTGTGGTTGGCTTCCTATCACCTTCATTGTCTAATAAACCACCACTAGGATACATGTCGTCCACATTGTAGAAACTAAAAAAGCATGCATTGCACAAGTATTTAATAATTTGAATAGCAAATATTAGGGAAATGCAATGCAATTATGATATACTATAAGTATATACTATGTATAAGTACTAAATGGTGAAATAACTCCAATCCCTCTTTGCTCCTCTTCAAAAAACAACAATAACAACAAGGATTGCAATTATCGAAATTTTCATCGAAATTTGGCGAAATTCATCGAAATCATCGAAATTTGGCGAAACTCATCGAATTCGACACATTCGCACGTTTCGGTACCAGATCCCATCGAAATTGAAATTTTTGGGCAAAATTTCGCCAGTTTCGCCGAAACCTCATTCCTTGCGTGTAGGTGTGAAATAGATTCTCGTCAACATGCCATGTCGAATTTGACACATCGTGTAAGTTGCGATCTGAAAGAAACCCTGCGCTATCAGGACAATTTCTGGACTGCGACATGCGGTATCAGTTGGACAACACGTATTAGCGGCCGCTGATGCACGACCTTAATGGGAATTGGCGTCATCAAGAGAGCACAACCCCGAGAAGACGCTCCAGGGGTTGACAAAATTAGCGATGTCACTTGTAACAACGAATCAATGCGGATTTGAGGCAACAATCACCCCTTGCAAGATCAAGGACAAATCTACGGGAATTAGTGTCATCCAGAACCAAGAGGATCAAAGGGAGAACTAAGTGGCTTACCTGTTGCTATGTTTTTCTTTGTTGCTTCAACAACGGAGGAGATCTCTAGGGCAAACGACGGTTGATGATGGTTGGGATGATCAGCGCCTGCTCATGACCTAGAGGACTACCTTGGGAAAAAGACAACGAACAAATCTGGAAAGCAATTAGCATCGTCTAGAAATTTGGGGAAGCGTAGATGGTCGGGAAGGATAGCATCGGCAAATAGACGAAGATCTGTGTGAAAGAAGAGAAACAACCATGGAAGCTGGGAGGTTGTCTGGCAAGCAGGCGGCCTAAGCCATGAAGAGACGATGGCCACCCGCAGGCGGAGACTCTCTCTTTATTGCTCTCTTTAGGAGAGAGGTGGAGGCTAGGGCAACAGTGAGCGCAGAGAGAAGAGGGAAGCGGAGCCAACGGCTAGGGTTGAGTCCCCAGGGCACGCTCTGATACTAAGTTGAAAACTGTGAGGGGAAAACTCACTTGTGTTGTTGTATATTAGATGGCACACCCCTATCCTACATATAGGAGAAAGAGTGGAGACATTACAGGCTTGGCTATCAAGGCAGTCTATATGGGCTGAAACTCTTAAACTCATTAAGTGATAACCTATTAATTAAGTAGGTAATACTATTTTTTAACAAAAGACGTAGAAGGGATATCTAATATGCCACTTGGCACACACTAGTTGTCCAACAATTAGACACATCTTGTCGGTGTAGAACTCACAGTTCTGAATCTGGATCTGAAGTCATCATTGTTGTTGTCATCATTGACTCGTCCTCGTAGCAATACCTTGTCTTCTCCTTAGAGAAGTTGATCATCCTCAAGCCTTTGCACAAGGGTCTCAGCCTCTATGTCGTCTACACGGGTGTCAGAGCTCTTGTTGCAGCGGTCAAGATAAAGTGGAACTCAGAGTCATGAACGTGTTTCCATCACTCGTTCTCCTTCACCTATTACAGATTGTCATCCTTGGATGAGTTTCTCTCTCTCCAAGAGAAAGAACACTTAGACAACTTATGTCTCCCTTTGGACATCCACCTCTTTATATAGGAGTATTATGGGCTTACAGTTTCAAAAATTTAATCATGTTCATAATCACAACTCAAAACAAAATCAAACTAAGAAAACTCAGACAGGGATCCAGTTGATCGACTGGGACTTCCAATCGATCAACTGGTCAAATCATGCAAGTCCTAATACGAACCCAATCGAGTAGTTCAATTTAGAATGGAACATGTTTCCTCTTTCCTTGTTATTTCCTTATTTGTGTTCATACGATCGATTGACTTGCTCGATCAATTGATTGGCCATTTTTCAAAAGGTTGATCAATTATTCATTTTGACGATCAGTCAATCAATTGATCTAAATCATCCAGTTGATTGCGGGTTTGCTCGATCGATCGGTTGGGTCAAAAATCAGTCTTTACATACTTTAAAACCATTCTACTCATATGGTTGATTGTGAACTGCTTTTCCCTTCAGCATTATATGCAACCCCATAGATTTCATATGATGTCAAAGACCTCATAAGAAAAGAGTGGTATCTAGCAACACGTCATTGCTATCTAAGTAATTGGAATAAGTCGAGAACAACTTTAACCCATGAGCGATTGATGTTACTATTATCGTATAATCGCTTGATCACAAATATCCATATTGAACCCGAGGCATGGAATAGTCATCCTCTTTATATTTAGTATATGTTCTTGAACCAGAGAAGACTATTGAGGTTGTGTGAGGTCAATATTATGGCCATGCATTTCATAGTTTCACATATCAAGTAGACTAGACATCACTCTAATAGAAGAGGCAAATTACATCTACTATCTACAAGTGTCACAATACACCCAATCACTACATATACGGCAACCCTTCTCTAGAGCCACATTGGGAGTGTTAGGTTGTGTTTGGTGTGCGTTGAAAAAAATCGATGAGGAAGGGGAAGGGGACAGGGACGAGGAAGGAAAAATTGTTAATGTGTGTTGTTTGGTAACATGTGCATAGGGAAAGGGATAGGGATGGTGAAAAAACTTAAAAAATATTGTTTGTTACATGGATATAGGAACGGGGAGGGGGAATCTTTATTTAAAAAATACATAAATGTGAATCTTATTTGAAAAAAAAGTACGTGTCTAAATGAGTAGTGGAGTCTAGAAAAAAACTTTTTCCCCATGATTCACCATGTTTTTCTATGAGGACTAAATCAGACCAAATTTTCCCATAGATTCCCATGGAATATTTCCCCTTTCCAAACACCATGGCAAACAAACAATATTTTTTTCCTCGGCATTCCCCTCCCCATGATTCACCTTATAACAAACACAACCTTTAAGTACACAGAACAACATGTGATCATTGTAGTGACTTCAGGTCTAAGATACCACTGTCACATTGAGATATGACTCTAACTGTCATAATATGGCTTCCATGTGTCATGTTCAAAGTGGGTTTGTATAGTACAACTCGTAGTTTTAAAAGGTGGTATGTGTTGTACGTTCGGAAAGGACACTGAATAGAGTATATGCGGTGTATGGAAGTATATGTAGTTTTGGATTTTTTAATTTTTAATTATTATATCTATATAAATATACAATAATCATATAATTACAATATTTAATTTGTAGAATTACATATTATAGATGCAAAATATGCAATCAAACACAACATAAATATATACAAATATGCAATAATGAGCTAAATGTAAAACAGCCATATATGAATGTAATGTAAAAAAAGAGGAAATGGAAGCAAAAGGTAGACTGAATGTAGATCGTGGTTTTAGTTACATGAAGAATAGGGGGTGACGTTAAAAATAGCCATCTTAGCAGTTTAACCAATCAAAAATCGGGGACTAATCGGCCTTATATGCGACCATGGTTTGTTTTAGGCACCGAATTCCCATATGTGGCTTGGTGAAGGGTCTGAACCGCATGTGCGGCCGCATGAGCCACTTTTTGAGACACAAGTACAACTTGTTCTTTAGCAATTACCCACATACCTGAATTAATATCTAATATCATGACAAAAGAGACATAGTCATCATTCAGCATACACACTAGTCTTATGTATTATTATTGTCCTATAATATCTAAAATAATAATTAATTATGGACATAACAAGAATGAATACTCTTGAGTATACATATGATCTCATGTTCAAGTCCTCAACCCAAACCATCGGTCATCGAGTCAAAACATTCTTAGGACATTGTTGCATTAATTCATTATCTCAATGTTGAAACAAAATTAAGAAGTTGAATTGTCTTTTATTAATAATCAAATAATATATGATGTATTCCTATTACAATCATCACATTATGGCTCTCAAGTCATATAACCGGCACTTACAAGAATAGGAATAAAAAAATTATGAAGTAAATTGCTCAAATTATAGACCTATTGCAAATTCAATAAATATGCCAATTGATAAGAAAGGGATTCGATAATCAGACTGAAAAGTCTAGACAAAAGGAACTAGAATTGGGTCCTAGGTATAGTGGTTTTGTGCTTTGTCCTTCATAGTACTCTAGTCATGGCTTCACATTGAACAAGGCAAAAAGTGGAGTTCAAAGTGGGTTTCGCATGTCGAAGAGTAGAAGAAAACATTGTGGCAGCTTTAGCAAGGGCAATGATGGAGGCCACATTTGGTTGCACTAATAATAACGTCAGTTGCAATAACAATAATGTTGGTTGCAACATGGTTTAGGCCATAGTTGTAGATGACAACTACTATATGATTAGTGTGATAGTGGGTTTAACGGGTGGGTGCGACGACAGGTGCCATTGAGGGGGGAGGGGGTTAGGTGAGAGAAGACGGATTGTGGTGAGGAAATGGAGTTGCAACAACGACGGTGGCCTAAGACAAAATGGAGAAGGTTGTGGATAGTGATAGGGAGGTGCTAGGAATAGAAGGACTATCTTTAACAGGAACAAGGGAAGCTCGGGATGTAGGAGGGGGCACTGACCTCAAGTGGTAGAGGGAGAATAAGGCAACACAGTGAAAGAAAAGGAAGTACAGGCGGGAATGGTAGTAATGTGGCAGTGAATAGGATCGAGGTAGGGGTGGGTTAGAGTGGAGGAATATGGGAGCACAAAAACCAGTGTTTCATGGAAGGGTTTAGGAGGCAGCGCATGAAGAGAGAGATGATGGGAGATGAGGATAATGAAATAAGGAAGAAGATAGAATGGGGATCTTAATGAAAGACACAAGAGGTGTTGTGGCAGTAAGAAGAGGAGATGGGCGATTTATGATAATTGTAACATGGAGAAAAGAATCGGGACCCAAATCCCTAAGAGGATTAGGGTTACACTCTGGTACCAAATAATACTACCCTAATTATTAAGAGTTAATTGAAACTAATTGGAAGCAAAACAAGATATTTCAATTTCAATCATCAAAGTAACCTAAAATGGACAGGAAGCTAATTAGGAGACAGAAGCTTGAAATAGATATAAGAATAGAGAAAATCCCAAAAAATTAATCAAAGGCATAAATATCATTCAAATGTCGCAGCCTTCGTACATAATTACTTAAAGGCAACATGTGCCCTACATCAATTCAAGACACGGGTGGAATATTTTTCAGTTCTCATTGTCATATGCCTTTGAGCGTACATACATACAAAGTACAAGTTAACTAGTTGTCTTTGAACTTTTTCATTGTTCGTTGACAGAAATTCCAATTGATATATATCATTGTGTTCTGATATACAATGTTCACCCTAACTAGAAAGGTCCAAACTCCTAATCTTAGGGATATTACTCCTAAAAGCAATCAAAGTGCAATGAAGTCATAGGAATTGTTCTGCCATTAAGGCTATCACATCATACCCCTTCCTCCTCCCAATCTCCTCTATGCAGTGTAAAGCAGAATTGTGCTACATAGCAGCAGTGCTGCCTACAGAAGCAACAAGAGGGAGGAGAAGATGTGAAGGGGAGAAAAAGGATAGGGAAAGGACGGCCAGGTCCCAGGTGGGACGGTCATCTAGGTTTCTGCGGTGGTGCCATGGTGGCAATTGCCATGACAGCATGCACTTTGGCAGAGTTTCAGCCGAGACAAAGCAACACTGTTCTCAAGGAGCAGGATCTCCCTCACCTCTCTTGCCCTCCCCTTTTCTCCTCTACTCCCCATTCCTATTCTACATATTGGTGTGCTAATGTTACTGCATTCAGCAGCAACAAGAGGGAGGAAAAGATGGTGAGAAAATAAAAATGGTTATCTAGTCAGCTCTGATCAAGAGAATGGTAAAGTCCACAACACGCCTGATGGGGTTTTGGTGGCTGGCAGTGGATACATAAGGGAAGGGATGCAACATGCCTAACGGGGGTTTGGTGGATGGCAGTGGACATTAGGAAAAGATTTGAGGGGAAAGGAAATATATTTCAAAAATATAACGGAATAGATCACAGAGAGGCATCTTTAATACTCAACTGTACCTTGCAGTAATTAAACTTCATAATCTTTGGACGTTTTGAGTCATCAAAGTTACCGTTGGCTACCCAAGAAAATTCATCTTAACCAACTTTGTTAGCTTAGATATTAGGCTAGTACAAATATTTATTTAAGGTGTCTGACCTGTGTATGAACAAGTATCATAACTATCAATGGTACCCCTTGGTGGTTGTACCTATACCCAGGTCACATATATGCTCATAGTTTATAAACCTAAACTTTCGAAGAGAATTTGCATTAAATCCATGCAAACCCAATTCCTTCGAATGCATCCATTTAACACCACAAAAACCTCCAAAGAGACAATTTTTATACGATGTTTATCTGCACGTGTATTATATTAGGTTGAAAGGGTTGCCTCTGAAACAGTTTAATGATCTTATTCCAGAGGAAGACATCCATAAGGCATGCTGGATAGCGGTTAACCATCCAAAGTGGTCAAAATCTAGGCTTACGCTTTGTAGGCGATACACACCAATCCTAATTTGATATCGACGCCAAGCTCCAATTCCAATTCATTATTGTCTTCCCACATCCCTTTGGGTTTTTCATCCTTGTGACAAATTTTACAAGTGGCAACTTCAATCAATTGGTCGGCATTGACAAGTGAATTCCCACTTATATATGTACATGTCGATTAAATGTTGGAAATGAATTTCACTTGGTATGTGAGGCTCGTGGATGACAAGCTTTCAATGAAATGATTCCGGCAAACTTACCAGCTTTGATGCAGCCATTTCCATACTACATCTACATGCAGCAATGATGTCTAACATTTTAGTGGATAACGCATCGAGAAGATACTTTAAAATTACAGGAATCAATAGCAACACTAGAGAAGTTTCTAGATTCATGAATGTGAATGTTTAAAGTAGGTTAACATAATCATTAACAAAGATAAAGTCACAGAATTTGACCTGAAGTCTACTTATCAAGGCTCTAAGCAGCTTCCATCTCCCAATCCATTTGAAAGGAGGATAGGTAATCAACTGAAGCCACTGAACAACTTTCCAAACCATCGGGCACTTCTTCCTGGATAACCTCCTCACGATCTCCAGCGCCGCAACTTTGAGCAGAAACGGCACAATCTGACCAGAATTCCCTTTGGCCAGCCAGCGACTCTTAAAGTGGTCTGAAATCTTTGCCAGAGGAGTAGCCAGTTGGGATTGTGTTAGCTTTCTTCGAGAAACCTCCTGGTGTTTATTTGAACTGAGGAAATGCACTGAATCGCCCATCTCAGAATTTCTCTAACAGAGCTTCGACGCATGCAATTGCTGGAGTACACCTGAAACTGTGCGTCGGGTGTGGAGATTATCAGCTAAATTACGGGTTTTTGTCTATCCAAATCAAAAGGCTAACTTCTCCGAGAACACAATACAGGTTTTCAGAGGATTGTTGATGCGAGTAAAGATGTTCAGCTTATTTTTCCTGCAGCTTTGCTTTCAACAACAGACGAAGACGACAAGACAGGTCTGTTTCTCACATAAACTGCATAACGGAACCAGTGATCCAGTTTGGTGCGGGTAACAATAAATCACTCGACGAATACAGAAAAACACAATAACTACACTGTATAAGTTACTACTACGGCACCTCCATCCTTGATTAATCAAGAGACAAATGCGCCCCTGAAACGTGGAATTTTGACTAGGGATGAGCGTCGGGTCGGGCCCAGCCACATAACCCGATCTACCTGTACTCGATTTATAATATGGGTGGGTCGGGCCTAAAATTTAAACTCATATTTTATTTAGGCCGGGTACAGGCGGAGGCAAACACAGGCCCGAAAACTCGAATGTCCAAATTAGATTTTATGTACAGTATGCATGTATACGTCTATATTCTTTTTTTTTATCTGCATGGGCCGAAGCTCACCCCCTCTCCAAACAGGTGCCAGAGCCCGGATGACCCAAGAGGTTGGTAAATACATCTGACCCGAGCGGGGAATCGAACCAGCGACTCTTCATGAGGGGCGCGCTGGCTTGACCGCCCGGGCTACGCTGGCGACGTCTATACGCTGGCCGGGTGATGAAATATGTACTATGTATCCAACCAATGGAAATATGGATAATCTATAATTAATAAACATGATTAGTGAATGAATACTAGTAAGATAATCATCATTGACATGGATAGAGGCACTTGATTTTTTTAATTTGATCTTACTATGTCCACATATAGGAGACTAATGATCTTTTGCTCAGTACATAGTAGATTATGCTCATTTTTTTCTCATATGCCCACATGTAGGAGACAAATGATCTTTTATCCTTCCAAAACTCATTTCATTGTATATACATATAGGATGAGGAAGCAAAAGTCACAACATTGTAGTTTCCTCTGATTTTTTAAGTCTCATAAATTTACATGTGCGAGAAAATGATTTGTTACTTTTTCAATATTCATTTCATAGTTGTAGGGGATCACACAACTAAAGTATACATATTCCGGCTACATTGATCATAAAGTATAATATATATATATATATATATATATATATATATATATATATATATATATATATATATATTCTTGTGAAGGTTGATCATAAAATACATACCTACTAGTTTAGTTTTCATGTTAGCAAGTTAGATCTAGTAAAATTTTGTACGCTCATCCGATGTTACATGGGCAAACCTGAATCCGGCTCGAAATCCTGCATTCTTATATGGGTTGGATATGGCTGACATTTTTCAATTTTATCTGGGCCCGAACCCGATCCGTGACCCGCTTTAAAATGTAGGTTTGGGTTTGGAATAGACAAAACCCGGTATAATCCGACCCGATGCTCATCCCTAATTTTGAGGGACGGCCCGAATCACACAAAAAGATCGTCCGAAATATTGGATCAAAACGAGGTGCGTGGCAGCAGGCAAGGAATTCCCCTTGTCTTTGGCGCCCTGGACCCGGAGGGGAAGTCAAGACACTGTTGTGTAGGTGGGGTGTGGCGGAGCAGGTACAGGACGAAGACAGGCGTTAGGCGAAAGCTCTACAACACGTGACAGCCGGAATTGTGGGGGTAGAGGGAGACTTGTGGGCTATCCTCGTCTGGGCCAAGCCCGGTGGCTTATGGGCAGTTCTGACCCAGCCCACTACTGTTTTATTAACCACACTTGGGCCTGCTCTCAACCACGCTGTGATCCCAATAGCCAGATAAAGACGTGGATACTATATACGAAAGATGTTTTTTTACAACTCATCCCTCTGTTGACATTAAAAGATAAGTGTATAATCACGCATACACAACATCGATGTCAGCTCCAAATACTACAATCTGGTTTTTATAATAATATATTTAATTGACAAATATGATCAGTTAATAAAAATCATCTAAAATCAATATCATATTTAACATAATAATGAAAAAATTGATTCCTAACATAATTTTGTGATGAAAGAGAAGTTGATGAAGAGTATTTGAATAAATAATACATGAATGACTAGATAAAGGATATAGAGGGTTGTGCAATATTTTTACATAAATATATTAGATGCAGAAATAAATATTTTTGTCAATGTATTGGGTCAACAAGGCCTAACATGTAAAGTTCGGACATGTTTATAATTGTTAAATAAACTACAAGGACATCTTTGTGATATATAAAACTTCAAATAATACTTTCAACAATTTTCTCCATTAGAACACATTAGCCCTACCCTCACTAGGGCTCTCCCTTTATTTTTCTCAAATCCACTCACACCTCCCGCCCACTCTCTCTATGGAGATTTTATGATTACGCCCTACAAAATTACAATTTTGTGATCATCGATGATTGTTTTACCAAGTAAATATTTATAGTTGAAATTTTATGGAAGGTTTAGAATGTTGAGATTTTTACCATGGCACTATATGGTTTCTTTATGGTTATAGTTTTTAAATTCCACCATTAGAGAGTTGTTTCTACAGTCCTGGAGCCAATGAGGATTAGAATATTGATATTTGTAAGTTATGTTTGGATCTAGATCGTATCTTTGGGATGTTTAAGGGATGAGAGATAGATTTTTCCTTACACCTAGCCGACCTCAGGGGTAGCCCAAGGCTGCTGGTCTGTGAGAAAAATCACAAAAGGTTGTGTGTAACGGATGTGAGGTGACAACATCGGTACTAGGATGTCATAGCATAGAGTGATATGATCTGTAAAACAACCTTACCTCTAGGGCGGATCACGGGCTGCATGACTACCCTTTCAGTAGGCATCAAATTAGAGGCTTACAGACCACAGTAGTTATGTGTGATGGGAGAGAGGAAGCTGTAAAGGTAGAATTAGCACATATGATGTTGATGTCTATGTGACGAGGTAGTGTGCAATGTGGATATATATGATTTTCTTATTCATGGTCTATGTGACCCTAACTGTGGTTGAAGACCATGAGACGATTTAGGGTTGGTTAACAATCCCTCTAGGATGAGTGAGGAATGATATAATAATATACTTTACATGTTTCTTCCTTTCTTATTATGTGTTGTACTTTATCATTGCATAGTATCAATGTTTTAACATCCTAATCATCTGCTAAATTTTTACCTCCTTCTCCATACTTAGACTTTTGTCTAATATCCTTTTGTTTTAGTTCTTGTTCCCCTCCCGTAATAAATTAATTTTAGGTTGAAGTTTATATGGATGTGTGAATTTTGTTGACTTGGTCCTGGAGGGAGAAGCGTCGAGTCTTTTGTTCATGATTTTGTCTTTAGTCTTGGCTAATAGTTTGAAGTAGGCTTTGATGCAGTCCTGTTTTTAGGCTTCATCTTGTGTCTTATTGCACTCCAATCACTTCTATACATGTTAGATTACAAGCTATTTCTCCAAATAATTGGTTTAATGTCAAATGTACTTATGGACACTCTTTGCATGCTTTTTAGGTACTTGGACCACGCCTTGGATGGACGAGAGATAAGAAGGATGATCATAGGGCCCCTCCACCCATGGAGGAGCCCAAAGAAGTTCCAAGAGCTTCCTCAACCTACCCCTAGTGGCCAAGGGTCGAGCTAAAGCAAAGGTGTCCAGGAAGATCAAAGTTTGAACCTCAAAGTGCAAGCAAAGCCCCCAGCGACCGTGCTGCAAACTTCAAAATCACAGGAAAAATCTTAGTTTGAAGCAGTTGTAGAAAACACTCCAACGCAGTCGTGCTGCCTAGCACAGCCATGCTACTACCCCTCCAACACGCGTTGTTGCCCAGTATGGTCATGTTGCCACCTGCTCACCATGGTCGTGTTGACCACTATGACTGTGCCACATATCACCTACACGATCGTGCTACCCAGTACGACCGTGCTACCTAGCTCCCATCATAGTCACGGCCGTGCTACCAGCCTTCCAAGAACCCAAAACTTTAGTTGTAACTTTTGTCATTTTTCACCTCACTTGTTCCATTCAACCACAGGGATGTTCACCCCACTTCACCATGGTCGTAGTGACCAAAACGGCCATGGTTTCCAGCAACCCTAGCATACATTTTGCATTTCTTTCCCCATATTGCCCCCACTTAACCTAGTGCTTTCCTACCACTTATATATACAAGGGTGGTGGTTGTAGCATGAGGTTAGACACTCTTACAACCCCTAGCATTTATTTCTACCTCCCTTAGCATTGAAGGAGCTTTCACCTACCCCCATCTACCCACCCACTCCATTTCCACCTTCTTCCACCTAAAAACCCCAGTCTTCTAGGGCTTCTACCACAAAACCTCACCTTTCCATGCCATCTACCTACTTTGGAAGGAGGTGCTTGAGATACTCCATCTAGGAGGTGAAGAAAGGATTGAGATTCCATGAGATTCCATGGCCATATTCTTCTTTCTCCTTTCTCTTTTGCTATTTTGTTTGATCTTGTGTAGCTAAGCCCCCTTGGTGGGTTGTTTGGGGGATTCAATTCCACTTTGATATCATGTTGGGGAAATATAACTTGTAATGAACGTAATTTTATTTTATGATGATTGTCTCTTGCTTCTATCTTATTTCCCATTTTTCTACTTGTGATTTATGCTTCTAAACATGGATTTCTTGTTGTTTGTTGCTTGAAAACACCTAGATTCTAGGGGAAAACAAATTGTATGTGGCTATCTTAGGAATTGCTCCTAGGTCCAATTAGTGGATCCCTAGCTAGCACCCTATCTTCCTATATAGAAATTTCTTCTCCTACAACTAGGTGTGAGATCTAGATAGCTAGTGTAAGAGTGATTAGTGCAATTGCCTAAAGTTTTCTAAAGGATAGATGGTGAGTAACATGAGGTGAAACACCCTCATCTCTACTCCCCCTTCCTACCCTTGGCTCTTAATTGCCCTAATAACACTTACCCTAGAAACATAGACTTGCTTAGTCCTATTAGAATTACACCTAAGCCCTAGTTCAATTGAGCCTCGTAAGGTTGGATGGGGTGTGCAAGTTTGTAATTCCCCTACACACACTCCATACCACCCATTAGTAGTTTAGGGTAATTGAAATAACACTTATCTTGTTGTTTGGTTTGGCAATATAGAGTGAAAAGATACAATTTGCATGTTATATCACCCCTAGACTTAGATTCATGTGACATTCCCCCAAGCGGTCCACTCTTCCCATAACTTGTTTAAAACCCACCTTGCTCTCTTTTCTAGTCCATGCTAGCATAGTTGCTTAGTTTAGTTACTTCTTAGTCAATTGCCTTGTCCTTGGTAGTTAATTCTTGTTAGGGTAGCTAGTACTTCTTTGTGCTTGTTCAATCTAGTTAGTAGTAATTTAGGTCTATAATTTCTTTAGTGTCTTAATTACTAGTCTAGTGTATTCTTGTGCTCTTGCTTAAGTAGTTGCTTTCCTTGTTAATTAGAATTACTTGCTTAGGGTTAAATTAGGGTTTTCTTGTTTGGTTTTCTTGCTTGCCTTCTTTCTTGAACCATTAGATTAAACAAACCCCAAGCCCACTTTAAACCCCAAAAACCCTAATATCCACTTTAGGAACATAGCTCATCTAATTAAGCTTTAGTGTCCCCTCTCTCCCTATGTATCGACCCTTATCTTTCCTCTCGCCTATACTATAACACGACCCCGTGCACTTGTGGGTGAAGTATGAGTAGTTTAAGTGAGTGTGTTAGACTAAGTCCTTATAAATGTTGAAAAATCTCAATGTGTGCACTAAAGGAACATCTAATCCAAATTCAATGGGTTAGGAGAACCTCAAGTGAGAATGCACCAAGCTTTCTGACGTGTTGTCGTGGATAAAAGTGTTCGGCCTAGCTAATCATTTCTATTATTCATTCTTTGTGTTACTTTTGCATCTTGGTTTGCTAACTTATCCTCTTTTTTTTTGTTTGTACATGTGACAATCAACCCTTTGAAGTCAAGATGGTTGATCGAGATGCACAAACCCCTTCAATTCCTCAACTTCCCTACATTATGAAGATATTGACATACATGGTAAATCTCATGTGGGATGTGCTTCTAATCACTCTGCCAACTCCATGGAGGCTCTTTGTGAAGATGTGCAAGCTCTGCATTCCTATGGCATCCAGAACAACCATGGCTCCATGTCAAGCTCTTACACTTTAGAATGGAGAAATCATCCAAAATTTTTATGGGAGTAACAAGGAGACCAAGAGCCAAGAAATGGCACGATGTTGGAAGAAGAAGTTCTTGTGAGGTTAAGAAGCCTTGATGAAGTGAAGAGAGAGGTTGTATCCTTCCCTGGACAAAACCATTGATTGGCTTGAGAAAAGGTTGGATCAGATTTCACTTGACTTTTTTGAGGAGGGAAGACCCCCTTCGCAAACCATGGCCAACCCAAACAATGTAAATGGTTCTATGGATGCTCCTCAAGGCATATATGATCCACCACAAGGGCAAGTATCTACCGTGCAACAATATCAAGCTCCCCATAACCCTTGTTCTCCACCACCTCCTCCACCTTCATACAACTTCCAACACACCTCACAACCACTATCACAATATCAACCACAAGAACCACCTCCATACCAACCACCTCCACAACAACCATCCTACATACTTCAAAATCCTAATCCACCGCCACCACAACCATCACATGCTCCCCCTCCTCCCCATGAGAAAGTGAATATAGTTTCCATCTTGAGGTGTGAGATGGTAGTTGAGAAGTCCAAAAATGGGGGAAAGCAACTTGACTAAGAGCATGATGGAGTACCCTTGTCAGAAAGTCCTTGTGAGAGTGCCAAGTACACTAAAGATTTTTTCGTACCGCCTTATATTGAGAGTGCCAAGGGTACTATCAAATCTGTTGTTCCAAATCCTTTTAAAGCAATGATACCAAGTGTCCCACCTTTCTTTGAGATCACACCACCAAGTGCCCCAATCGCTAATCCAAGACATCCCAATGAGATATTTTAGGGTTCTCAAGTGTCAAATATGATTGAAACCCCTCTCTTTAATGCCTATGAAGACCCGTTCCTCAAGGGACATCAAAACTATGGCATGAAAACTCTACAGGTCTTAAGGTTGATTAAGGTAAATACCTCATTGTTTGACATCATTAAGCAAATCCGAACTTATGTGAAGTTCCATAAGGATGTGTATACCTTCAAGAAGAAGATAAGAGGGAAGCTTCCTAAGGGGATCACATTGAATGAGCTGAAATTTTTTATTGATGAGGATTCTTACTTTGATATCTATGATGATGACCCAAAAAGAGAAATTTTTTCTAAAAAACACTTGAGAATCTTGCATGACCCTTGGGAGGAAGATCAAATAATGAAGGCATTTGTGAGGATTACCTATGATGAGTATGAAAATATTTTACTTTTCGACAAATGGTTGACTGAAGGATATAAACTTAGTGCTAGTGGGAGGCAACCCACTTTGGTTTGGGACTCTTTCTCTCAAAAACCCTTTTCTTGTTACACTTTTGTTTTTCTTTAAGAAATACACACATACACCATAGTTGATGGTTTTTCTATTTGGGAATCCTGTTAGATCGGGTACAATAGAGGAAAGATGATGCATGGAGCCAACCAAGGAGGAGATCAAGTTTGAAAAGAAAAAAAATTGAAACCAATGAAACAACTACAACAAAGCAACCAACACTGCCGTTTCACACTGTAACGTCCCAGGATTTGATGCTTACAATAAAATGATCTTAAAATGAATGATTGAACTACCCATATCACCAAGGTGCACCTTCTTTTTAGGGAGCCCATGACTAAGAACTCCATAGTTAAGCATGCTCAGCTTGGAGTAGTACCAGGATGGGTGATCAGTCGGGAAGTTGATCCTGGCTTGCATGTGAGTGAGGAAAAAACACACAGTTAAGGCTAGTGATGGTAAGTGGGGCCAATCTTCATTTCTAAAATTCTACTAGAGCCTTGGGCAATGGGCCAAGGCTTTACAAATGGTATTAGAGCCTAAACCCCTCCAGTAGGTGGGACCCACATGGGTATGTGGCATGCCAGTCTTGAGTTGTGCGGTCCACACAAGTTGGAAATGGCTGCCCATGGTGATGTACCCACCCTTGTGTTGGTATTCCGTGATCGGGAGTTGGGTGTCCACGACCCATTTTGGATCTGCATTGAAATGAGGCAATATTAGGAGGACATATAGTTGAGCCTTGATGAGGACATCAAGAGTCTAAGTGGGGGAGATTGTAACGTCCTAGGATTTGAGGCCTAAGATAAAATGATCTTAAAAGGAATGATTGAACTACCCATATCACCAAGGTGCACCTCCTTTTTAGGGAGCCCATGACGAAGAACTCCATAGTTAAGCGTGTTCATCTTGGAGTAGTACTAGGATGGGTGACCAGTCGGGAAGTTGATCATGGCTTTCATGTGAGTGAGGACAAAGCGCATAGTTAGGGCTAGTGGTGGTTTGTGAGGCCAGCTGTCATACCTGAAACTCTACTAGAGCCTTGGGTAGTGGGCCCATGCTTCACACACACTGCGTCTATGCTGTTGGAAAGTCAACATGATCATTTTGCACAACACGGCCATGGTGGCCCTGCCCTGCTCACCTAGTAATACATTGATCACTCCATCTCTTGGCGGTTGTCTACTATGACTCCATACCCTCTACCCTACTATTCTAAACTTCTATTTCATGCTGAGGATAACATGATCTAAAAGTTTGGGGTGGTAGGACAACAAGCCCTTCCCTTAACTCATTTTTCTCTATGTACCTTGTTTTAAATTTTACCAAGATTATAAAATAGTATAGCTAACTCTTATACTTGTCCATTCGTACTATGTGTGTTTGTTTTGCATTCATGCATACCATGTAGTTTAATTTCATGCATTTTTGCATAAATTTTCAAAAAAATTGCTTTTCATGTCATGCATTGCATCTCATGTAGATTTTTGATAATTTTGTCTACTTTAGCTAGCACTTGATGCTTTATGCTTTCTCTTTCCTAAATGTAAGTTTAAATGTGATTAAGTGCAAATTGACACCATTTTGGCCAATTTTTCCCAAATTTAGAAAGTCTTGTCCAAGAAGCATGTTTTGACCTGATCTCCACTTTTTAAACTGAAAATCTTAATAGATGAAAAATGCATGCTAGATTCCTATGTCCTATTGCTAAATGGTCTTAATTGTTGACTTTTTACATGTGAATCACTTCTCTCATATTTGTGAATTATTCAGTTGAATTGTGATTTGAGCAAGATATGAACACTCAATGTTTGTGGAATCTCATGATACAAGTGTGATTTTCATAGTGCTCATTCTTGGTGTAACATTACTTGATGAATTGCTGGAATAACTTTCATGTAAGAGATCTTATGTTGAGAACCACATCAGTGAACCCGCTTTGAACTGATTTTTCTTTCATCATCTTCTTACCTCTCTACCTCATGAAAGGATGACAAAATGCACATATTTAGCCCTGGCCACCTCCAAAAAATTGGGGTGGCCATATCTATATCTCCCTGCTTCACTTTCACCACCATATGTCCTAGATACACCAAGGGCAAAGAAAAATAAAAGTGAAAAAGAAGAAAAAGAAAATAGAAGATGCCCCTACGTAATAGAATCTAAATAAAGAAAATATGAGTGCTTCTATGTAATATCACTCCAACTTCTTACCGCAACCCTTTCTTCTATTGCTTACCTATTGAGCTAGGCAACATCAATCCTAGCTCACTTCACCCTTTTCTACAGCCATGTGGGTCACATCATGTGGTTTGAAGTATGAAACTGAATGCATGAAAGTGCAACAACACTCCTAGTCATTATTGATTATCGCCACCATGAAACACTCTACCCAGAGCTACATGAAAGCCATATGGATTGATTCTGCATTCTATGCTCTATTTTTAAATTTTGTATACTCAGTGCTTAATTCATGATTGGTTTGTGAAAGTGGAGAGGAGAGAGGCGAAACACATGTACTTAGTCACCATTAAGACCATTTAGTCAATACTCATATGTTGCAATGCATTTATCATTCTTGTTTGTTGAAAGAAATTGAAGAGAGATTTAGTTTGAGCATACTTGAGGACAAGTATGTTTTCATTTTGGGGTTGTGATGGAACCCTATTTTAGGGCTTTATCTTACATCTTATTACACTCCAATCACATCTATACATGTTAAATTACAAGATATTTACCCTAATAATTGGTTTTATGTCAAATACACTTATAGACACTCTTTGCATATTTTTCATATACTTGGACCACAAATTAGATGGATGATAGAGAAGGATGATGATCACAGGGATCCCAAAGAAGGTCTAAGAGCTTCACCAACCTACCCCTAGTGGCCAGGGGTCGAGCTAAAGCAAAGGTATCCATTACAATCAAAATTTGAACCTTAAAGTGCAAGCAAAGCCCCCAGCACAACCATGGTGATATGGAACGACCGTGCTGCAAATGTCAAAATCACAAGGAAAATCTTAGTTTGAAGCAGTTATAACAAACCCTCCAATACAGATGTGCTACACAACATGATCGTAATGCCACCCTCCAACATGATTGTGCCACCCAACACAATTATGTTTCCACCTGCCCACCATGGTTGTGTTGTACATAACGACTATGCCACATATCACCCACACGACCGTGCAACCCGACACAATTGTGTTATCTAGCTCCTACCACGCTCGTGCTGCCCAGCATGACTGTGCTACTAGCCTTCCAAGAACCAAGAATTTTAACTATGACTTTTGTCATTTTCCACCTCGCTCATTCTATTCTACCACAACCATTTCCACCCCACTTCACCACGGTTGTGGTGACCAAAACGGTCGTGGTGGCCAACAACCCTAGCATACTCTTAGCACTGCTTTCCCCATATTGTCCCTACTTAACCTAGTTCTTTCCCACCACCTATATATAAAAGGGTGGCAGTTGTAGCACAAGGTTAGCTGCTCTTACAACCCCCTAGCACTCATTTATACCTCCTTTAGCATTGAAGGAGCTCTCACCTACCCCCATCTACCACCCACTCCATTTCCACCTTCTTCCCCCTAAAAATCCTAGTTTTCTAGGGTTTCCACCACAAAACCTCACCTTTCCATGCCATCTACCTACTTTGGAAGGAGGTGCTTGAGCTACTTCAGCTAGGAGATTAAGAAAGGATGATCTTCCACGAGATTCCATGGCCATCTTCTTCTTTATCCTTTCTCTTTTTCTATTTTGTTTGATCATGTGTAGCTAAGCCCCCTTGGAGGGCTGTTTGGGGGATTAAATGTCACTTTGATATCATGTTGGGGAAATATAACTTGTAATGAACATAATTTCATTCTATGATGATTGTCTCTTACTTCTATCTTCTTTCCCATTTTTCTACTTGTGATTTATACTTCTAAATATGGGTTGCTTATTGTTTGATGCTTGAAAACACAGATTCTAGGAGAAAACGAATTGTATGTGGCTATCTTAGGAATTGCTCCTACGTCCAACTAGTGGATCCCTAGCTATATAGCACCCTATATTCCTATATACAAATCTCTTCTCCTACAACTAGGTGTGAGATCTAAGTAGCTAGTGTAAGAGTGATTGGTGCAATTGCTTAGAGTTTTCTAAAGTCTAGATAGTGAGTAACATGAGGTGAAACACCCTCATCTCCACTCCCCACTCCTACCCTTGGATCTCAATTTCCTTAAAAACACTTACCCTGTAAACCTAGACTTGCTTAGTCCTATTAGATTTACACCTAAGGCCTGGCTCAATTAATCCTCGTAAGGTTGGATTGTGCAAGGGTGTAGTTCATCTACACACACTCCATACCACCCATGGCCAACTAGTAGTTTAGGGTAATTTAAATAGCACTTATCTTGTTGTTTTGTTTGGCAATCTAGTTTGAAAAGATAGGATTTGCATGTTATATCACCCCTCGACTTGGATTCATGTGACATTTCCCCAAATGGCCCACTCTTCCCGTAACTTGTTTAAAACCAACCTTGCTCTATTTGCTAGTTCATGCTATCTTGGTTGCTTAGTTTAATTACTTCTTAGTCAATTGCCTTGCCCTTGGTAGTTAATTCTTGTTAGGGTAGCTAGTCCTTCTTTGTGCTTTTTTAATCTAGTTAGTAGCAATTTAGGTCTCTAATTACTTTAATGTCTTAATTTCTAGTCTAGTGTAGTATTGTGCTCTTACTTAAGTAGTTTCTTTTCTTGTCATTTAGAATTGCTTGCTTAGGGTTAAATTAGGGTTTGCTTATTTAGTTTTCATGCTTGCATTGTTTCTTGAATCATTAGAGTAAACAAACCCCAGACCAACTTAAAACCCTAATCTTTTTTTAGGAAAATAACTCATCTACTTAATCTCTAGTGCCCCCTCTCTCATGTGGATTGACCCTTATCTTGACTCTTTCCTATACTATAACACAACCATGTGTGCTTACAGCTGAAGTGTGAGTAGTCTAAGTGAGAGTGTTAGACTAGGTTCTTATAAATATTGAAAGATCCTTGTGTGTGCACTAAAGGCACATTTAGTCCAAATTCAATGGGTTAGGGGTACCTCAAGTGAGAACACACAAGGATTTCCTTGAAAGATGCAATTTTTTCTAGCTTGAACATGTATCAAGAAGATTGTAAGTTGAACATATTTGTTGTTTTAAATTGAAGTGTGTGGTTTGAAAATATATGATTGATTGTTCTTCCATAACACCCAAGTATTAATTTTCATGATTAATAGAGGTTAAAATCTGGGTCGTTGCAGGTGGAAGCAGAATGTGGTTAGAAAAACACACTATTAAAATACCAAAAAAGATGTAAGATGTAATTTAATGTGGAGAAATCTTGACCATGTTTCTCTTTTAGATGAATGCTTACACGGGGATAGACTTGATTGTACTAGATAGCTCATTTAAGAAAGATAAGCAAGGGCTTACCATGACAAACCAACCCTAACAAAGAATGAGCACCTTCCCGCATCCACTACACAACAATCCAACCAACCTAGAGTACACATAAAAGAGTGTGCACTGTCATACGAGTATAGTGACATAGTCCCTAACCTCTATTCTCCATACTCACCACCTCAACATCTTATGTTGTAAGATGAGACATATAACCTTATGATGAAATACCAACTCAAAGAAATAAAAATCATAATAGAAAAATCTGATAGTGAACATTCAACCCACTCATAAGAAACTATAGAATCACCATCATCTACACGTATGTGATACCTTTAACTTGCCCAAAGGGGTGTGAGTGTTTATATTCCAACTACTTCTAGTCCTTGGGTCACTAGAGTGAATTGTACCCCCACCCTACCTTAAGAAAATTGTATATCTTTAGTTGAGATGGAATACCATTTTCATACACTTATGTATAGAGAATGAGTGGAAGACAACAAATCAATACTAAGGAGGCAACCTTCTGTAGGAAAAATCATTCATGCATTTGTCATGGGACCCCGACCTAGGAAGCATTAGGGTCGATTCTAAGATAAGATACAATGTAACATGTATGTTACATGTGTGATTGATGAGTCTATTTATCAAATTAAGTAAGGAGTAACTTAGTTATGGAAGGAACTTTAGGAACCAACTTGTAATGTTTTGTTCACATCATCCTTATATGAAATACAGTTGGATCATGTTACTAATTAATGATTTGAAATTAATTATATATGTTGAAATTTCTAGATCTTGCATGGTCAATTTGAGTCGACAAATTTACCAGAGGCAATTGAAATCATGAAGCACTTAACTATGATTACAGAGGAGATATGAGAAAATAAATCTAATGAGGTGGAGTCCTCCCACTCCATAGGACCAATACGGAGGAGCATATCAATGTGGAAGTTCCTCGAGCCCCATCCACCTGACTTTGTTGGAAGGTTAATCCATACCTGGCAAAAGATGAATTATCAAATAAAGAAGATATTTTTTAATGTTGAGATCATCCCAAAGGACGCTAAAACCAACTATTCCACCTTTAAGATGGAAGAGAATGCTAAAATATGGTGGGAGAACATACAAAATGCCTCCTTCTATGACACCCCAATCGGCTCATGGGAGCAATTCAAGGAAGCATTAATGATCAATATTTACATGAACAAGGCCAAGGTCATAAGTTTCAAGAATTACTAAATTCACAACAAGATAGATGGTATGTTGATGGATACACCAATCAATTTTGTAGATTGGAAAACAACTAGTATGGGATGAAAGGACTCATTTCTCGAGGTATGTTGGCCCATACTTAACAAAAAAGAATGTTGTTATGCATATTACCTTTTTTAATGAAATATTAAAGATGAAATAGTAAAAAGAGTTATTGGGTCAGAGACAAAACTCCAACACATACAAGACAAAAACTAATTGTTTTATTTAATTTATGTTTACTTGTACCTAGGAGTGATGTTTATTTATGAGGATTATCTTACTAAATGAGTATTGTATTATTATTCAATAAGTATTGTCTTTTTATAATAGTATATTTATAATAATTATATTGTATACAAATGTGTGCAACATTATTATCATAGTAAAATTGAGAATTGTTCTGTACTACATATGAAATAAACATAGCAAAATTGAGGATCATTTTGTTAGTTTATTTGCAATATTCTTATGAGTTGTATTTATCTGAGGAAAACTTTTGTTATTGAAGATTGTTTAATTAATATATGAGTACTATCTCATTATAAAAATATATTTAAATAAAATATAGTGGACACAAAGTAAATAACAAAAAATGAGGATTGTTCAATATTACATGTAAACAAATATAGTAATACGGGGATTATTTTACAAATTTATATCTATTGTATTTTCATAATTATTACAAGGATCTCTTTATTATATGAACATTATTATATTCATTTATGAATATTATTTTAAAAAATATATTTGAATAAATCTTATGTATATAGATGCATGCAAATTATTTACATAGTAAAATAGGGTTTAATTCATGATGAATGCAAAATAGCAATAGTAAAAAATGAGGATCGTTTTATAAATTTATTCATACAATTTTAATGAGTATTATTCTTTATGAGGATTATATTAAATCAATTAGGATCTTATTGTTAAATTATGAGTACCACCTTATTAGAAAAATTAAGTTTAATGCAACATAGTGTATATAAATTGATACAAATTATTTCAAAATGAAAAGAGTAAAAAATGAGGAATGTTTATTAATTTATGTGTATTATTTTTTATGAATATTATTTATTATGAAGATTGTTTTTGCAAATGAGATTTTTTATATTAACTTATGAGTATTAACTTATATAAAAGTATATTTATATAAAACAAAGTGTGTTTAAATACATTCAAAATAAATATATAATAAAATATGTGTCTTCTTCTACAATACATGCAAAATAAAATTAGTAAAAATAAGGATTGTTTTGTAAATTTGTGAACAATTTTTCATGAATATTATAGAATTTGTGATGATTATTTTTAGTAAATGTGCGTGTTTGATTTATTTTATTATAGAAGTATATTATTAAGAATATTATTTACCTGTCAGGATTATTTTAAAATGATGATTGTTTTCTTATGTATCAATACAAACTTATTACAAACTCATGTTTAAACAAAAGACGGTGCATGTACATGCATGAAAAACTATTTACTTAGTTAAAATGCGGATTTTATTTTAATTCATGCAAACTAAGAGGGTCCAAAAAATTATAAATAATATTGATATGAATTTCAAGTCTATGGATATAGTGTTCCAGAGGATTGACTTGTTGCTCGATTGTCTTCTACATCAACGTAAATCTTTCCAATATTGAGTCATAAATATTTCTTGTATGGTAATGGTACTCTTTATTTACAAATAATTTTAAAATAGCTCTCTCACATTTGGTGTGTAGTTTATATATTGAATCATCCATGCCAATGCCTTTCATATATGGAAAGTATTAACTACAATCAATGTAGTTACTTGTTTTAATTCCTTCCTCTCTTTTCTTTCCTTTTCAACACTCCAATCTACAAGTATGGAAAAGTCATAACCATAATCACTTGTGGTATTGTATATATTAAACATGTATATTGTAGTGGTGTAAATCTTATAAGAGATGGGTATTGAGTTATGTATACTAAATATATGCATGATGTTTACAAAAATTGAATATTACATGAATATAGTGGCGTGTACATCAAAAATGAGTAGTATATTTTAAAAATGGTATATTGTAATAATATAATTTTCACTTGAAAATATAAGCATTATATTTTATAAGAAGTAATGTTCAACGAGATCTATGATAGCACATTTGAACCTTGAAATGCAGGAAGAGCGACAGGTAGGGTAACAGAGAGGGTGATCAGATGACTGTTGCCTCTGCCAACTAAAGGTCCATTCTTCACTTGATATAGAAGAAGTAAAACCACTAGAGTAAGCACAATCTCAAAGATTGATAGAATCCTTAGAAATATTGATTTCTTGTCTGAATTTAAGACTACATGGGGTGAAGTGTTCTTAAATATAGTAAGTGACCGCATAATTTTAAATCTCCATGGATTATTTGGAAAGAGGAAATCATCACCCTTTAGCTTTATTAATTATTGGCCTTCTTATCTTGGTTTATTAGATTTTATACGTAACACCCTTTAATGTATACGGCTAATAAAAAAACTTCATAAGGTCAAAATAGATCTTATCAATGGAGTCATGATGTCATTGGAAATATTACTTCTAATGCCAAGATTTTAGAAGATAAAGTCATGGATACTCAAAAGAAGGTTGATCTATATCTAAATGATGTTCATCTTCAAAAGGAGCTTCATACTCTAAGAATAGAGGCGAGTATTGTTGTGGGATATGAAGAATCTATATTCAAGCAAAAATCAAGGATCTAGTGAGTGAAGGCAGGCAATAGTAATACTAACTGTTTCTATACTTCCATGAAGACTAGAAGATTAATTAATAGCACACACTCCTCAAAGATTGGTGATAGTTTTTGTTCAGATTTTGAACTCATCTCTGAACATAGTGTCTTTATGAAGATCTTATTAATAGCACTAGCCCTTATTATAATAATTGAGATGAGAGGTGGGAGCTACCTTCTTTTGACTTAGACCAGAGTGAAAATATTAGTAGGCATGTGACTAAAAAGGATGTGGAGGATACCATTTAAAATATGGATATGGGCTAGGATCATGGGCCTAATAGGTATAATGTGGACTTATTTCTTTCTTTTTGGGATAATATTACTAAGAATGTTCAAAACTTTTTTGATAATTGCAATGTTCTAAAATAGTGTAATAGGGCGTTTATTACTCTTATTCCCAAATATAAGGATGCATTTACTTTGAAGGCATTTCGGCCTTTTCATTGTAATGTAATATACAAGATCATTGCAAAGATCATGGCAAATAGAATGTAAAGTGTGTTTCCAAGCTTGATTGTAGAAAATCAATTTGCCTTTGTAAAATTGGGGGTTTGTTGTATTAGATAATGAAATCTTTAATAATTTTTCTTATAAAGTATGAGCTACTAAGGTGTGATTGATGATGACCTATCCAAAGCATACATCACCGTGAATTGTGATTTTATCTTGATGAAGATGTTTTTTCCCTCTTATTGGATTAATTGGATAAAGGCTTATTTTGATTCCAAATCTTTGAAAGTATTAATTGATGGAGTTCCTTCTCGTCCATTCCGGGCTTCCAGTGGTGTGATGCAAGGGTTTTGAGTCACTTTTATGGGCTAGTTTTACACTCATTTTATGCGCTTATTGGTCATATTTGTGGTTAATATCCCATGATTCAATTCCTTTAGCCTATTATCCTTGCCTGCATCGAATTCATCTTGTTTTACATTCTTTTGTATAGATGATCATATTTCTCATATTTGATTTGTGTTTTTCTCTCATTTTCAGGCAATTCACAATTGTGGACCCGTTGATACCATTGACGGTCTGTCGATAGCATCGACAGAGCAACAATGACAGAGCCGGAGAGGAAGCAGATAGTTCGATACCATCGATGCTTTGTCAATGGTCGTGAAAGTCCAACAGCGAGCCGAATATCACCCCGTCGATACCATCGACGGGAACGGTCGATGGTATCGAGAAGGCTTCAGGCAGCTCCCAGAAAATGAAGAAAGCATCAGTACCCTAAGGTGTTGATACCATCGACACCCCATCGATGGTATCAACGCCGTCGGATCAGAGTTTTGTCCACACGATATCAATCAGATGGATGCGTTCTTTTGGTGGTCGTAAGTGGTACATATACCTAGAAAAAGACGGCCCAAAGCCGTCATGCACGTTCTATTCCATTGCACAAGTCCGGAAGGAGGAGAGAGTGAAGAACGGAGCTGAGAGCTATGTCGTGAGAGATTCCAGAGACGCAGACGGAGCATTTCACCACTGAAAGGTTGTAGAACGCTCATCCCGCGCCGAAGATCACTCGGTTCTTCTCCGTTCAGGGGTTACACCATCTCCATCCATGTTTTCTCCATGTTTGCTCCTTCCTTCATGGTGTTTTGCATTGAGATGAACATGCAGGGCTATTCTCCTTTGTCTCTAGGACTGGGATTAGCCTGGGCAATCGTTGTATGACTCTTCTTACATAGTTTATCATAATTTGTCCCTCAAATCCACGGTATGATATTGTTTTCTCCATTACTATCATTGTTCTTGATCACCATAATGGTAATATAATACCTTTAATTGCTTTTGACGAAGAATTAATGGTTGAAAAGAGGTGATAATCACATTAACTAATAAATCCTTTAGAAAAGGTGATGTACGGTTAATGGTGGGAACCCAGAGACATGTTTTTCATGCACCTAGTCTAGGGCATAGGTTACTACTGGCGTTGAACCGAGCTAGATTAAGGTAGTGAATTGTATCGCAGAAGTGAGCAATTCTGACTACATGCCACTATCCAGGAAGGGAGACGAGTTGTGATAATTGTGAAAGAATTAGTACAACAAGAACCCGCAGTGAAACTGCAATCCTAGAGATTTCTTTTGAATTGATTAAACTAACTATTTAATCGATTGTTGTATTTTCTTTTATTTTTATTATTCTTTTTCAAAACAACTTCCAAACTTTTATAATCGGTTTAGCTGATCGCAAGTAGTTAGTAATAGTCTACCGATAATTACATTTCCCTATGTTCGACTCGGGCCTCACAAGGCCTATATTACATTGACGCGTACACTTGTGTTATATGCACGGTATAATCATGTCAAGTTTTTGGCGTCGCTGCCGGGGAAATGAAAATTTTCGGCACTACGAGTGCTATAAGCGGCCACTCTAGGCCACTTTTAATAATTATAATAATTGAGAGTAAATTGTCTATCTTTCAAATTCTTTATTCGTCTAGCACTGTACTTAATCAATTTTTCACATTTCAAGTACTAATGCATGGTGAAGCCGCGTAGTACGGACTATGCACAGTCAACACCTGAGATTTCACCTTCAGGATCGGGTGACGAGGAGGAGCATATCCAAAATCAACGTGAAGACTTAGACACAGATTCGGAACCTGAAGTCATGGTTGAGGAACAGACAATATGGGATAAGATCAAGGCTTCTTCCTCATCCGTGTCTAAGGGGCCAATCAAAAAGCAGGCTATCAACATTCCTACATACAAGATTGATCAGACACTGATAAACTTGGTCAAGTCTAACACATTTTATAGATTGGACAATGAAGATCCAGTGGCCCACATCAGCACATTTGTGGAAAACTGTGATATGATAAAGATTGACAGATTCCCGCAAGAAGCACTCTACTTAAAGCTTTTTCCCAGTTCTCTAGCGGGAAATGCACGTGAATGGTTGCACAATCTCAATGACGAGCGCGTCGAGACCTGGGATCAGATGGTAGAGGTCTTCTTCGAAGTATTCTTCCCGCCTGAGAAGACAAATGACCTCATAAGAAAGATCCATAACTTCAGTTAAAAGGCCAGTGAGACTTATTCAGAGACATGAGAGCGCTTTCATATAATGCTAAGGAAGTGCCCACATCATGGGCTGGACAAGGACAAGCAAGTAAAAATTTTCTACTTTAGCTCTCAATGAGCGTGACAGAAGCAACTTAGATTCAGCGGGCTCGGGGTTCTTCTTGAACAACACATGTACAAGGTGTTGGGAGATCTTGAAGAACATGGCCAAGAAGTAGTCGTGGGGTAATAAAGATGCACCAGAACAAATTAAAGTTGTAGGGGAATCAAAGGCAATTAAAGAGCTAAATGAGAAGATGGACCTGATAATGAAGAGATTGCTAGTAAAAGAGGATGAAGGATCTGATGATGAGGCACAGGTTAAATTCATGTGCCAACAACAAGGGTGCAGGAATTATGATTACTCTTAGAGGAAGGATAAGAAGTTCTCATGGAAGAATCCCAATAACTTTCTGCAGGATCCGGATGCCAAACCACAACCTATTACAGAGGAGAAGAGTAATGAGTTGCTCAATAAAATTGTGAAACAAAACCAAGAACTCATGAGCACGTTCAGCAAGCAGCTGCAAACTCAAGGGGAATTTATGAATCAGTTTGGGCAGACGCTACAAAGCCACAGGGCATAAATGAGGACACTTGAGACATCTTTAGCACAGATGACAGTGGAGATTGCAAGTCTAAAGAAGCCCACAATGTAAGGTTTCCCGGGGAATACTGATGTTCCTGGAAAGAACCATCAAACTAAGGCCATTCTATTGAGAAGTGGAAAGAAACTTTTAAACTCCAAGGTCGATGAACCAAGCACACCACATCAAGAAGACTTAGGTGAGGCCGTAGAGGATGTTGTAGTTATAGAGATAGTGGAGGATCATGCAGAGAAGGCCACAGAAGAGCCCATTGCAGAGAAAGAGGCTGAGAAGAGGATGCCTTATGTGCCACCACATCAGAGGGCACAGACTGTCCCGGTTCCTTATCCAAATAATCTGAAGGCAAAGAAAGTTGATGCACAGTTTAAAAAGTTCATGGATAGCTTTAGGAAACTTTCGGTCAATATTCCCTTGCTAGAGGCTATTGAGAAGATACCCTCCTATGGTAAGTTCTTGAAGGATATAATTACCAAGAAAAGGAAGATTCCGGACACTGAGGTGGTAGTGCTTAAGGAACATGTCATCACCTTTATTCTGGGAAAGTTGCCACCAAAGAGACAAGATCTGGGCTGTTTTAATATTTCATGCTATATTGGAAAGGTGAAATTTGGTGAAGCACTGTGTGATTTCGGGGCAAGTATCAACTTGATGCCCCTCTCTACATTCAAAAAGCTTGGTATTAAATAATCTCGACAAAGCAACATGACAATTCAACTTGCTAACAATTCTGTGGTACGACCGTATGGGATTTGTGAGGATGTCTTAGTCAATGTTGACAGGTTCGTGTTTCCGGCTGATTTTGTTGTCATGGAGATGCAAGCTGAGCAAGGGAATGAGCTGCTCTTAGGAAGACCTTTCCAAGCCACTGTCGATATGATATTGGAGATGGGTAGAGGTCGTTTGACGATGGGTATAGCTGATGATAGATTCGAGATAGTCATGTCGCCCAATTCAAAGCAGCCACAAGCAAATGAGCAATGTCACAAAGTGAAGCACTTTGATCATAACATCTCTCTATTCTTAGGGAAGTCGTTTCTTGATATGGCTCACGTTATGACGAAGGTAGATAAGGGAACAATTGTTGTGGACATCATGGAACAAACAAAAGTGGTTTCTCTTATTAAAGCTGTGGGTTATCCCAATGATGAGGAAGAGGAAGTTTCATCGTCTACTGAGGATGAAGCTATAGCAGTCTCCATGCTTGACTCATACCCACAATTACCTCTTGAAGCTTATTTGTTTAACTATGGATGATTGGATGAGAAGTACGTCATTACAAGAATGTGTTAAGATGCTTCAAGTGCTTCCTTGCTACTATGCCAAGCACTATGAAGAGATAGGACCACTGCCACCACTGCTTCAATCTTCTTTGGTCAGCCCGCCGGATTTAGAGCTTAAGCCGCTGCCCACTCACTTGAAATACGCATTCTTAGCGACTGATACAACACTATCGGTGATAATTTCAGCATATTTGAGTGCCTCTGAGGAAGAACAATTGATGATAGTGTTGAAGAACCACTGTGGTGCATTTGGGTGGTCAGTTTCTGACATCAAGGGGATCTCCCCTACTCTTTACCAACACAAGATTCGGCTTGCTGAAGGAGCCAAACATGTGATCAGCCACAACGTCGCCTCAACCCCGTCATGATGGAGGTCATCAAAAAGGAGGTGATCAAGCTTTTCTTCACGGGCATCATCTATGTTATTTCAGACTCTACATGGGTGAGCCCAACACAGGTAGTCCCTAAAAAGGGGGGAATCACAGTAACTAAAAATCTTTTGAATGAGCCTATCACCACCCGATTAGTAACCGGGTGGCGTGTTTGCATTGATTACCGTCAGTTGAATTCTGCCACTTTAAAAGATCATTTTCCTCTCCCATTCATTGATCAGATTTTAGAGCGGCTGGCTGGCCGCTCTCACTTTTGCTTTTTAGATGGCTATTTTGGCTATAATCAGATTTCCATAGACCCTAAGGACCTAGAGAAGTCTACTTTCACTTGTCCTTATGGGACTTTTGCATATCACCGGATGTCGTTCGGTTTGTGCAACGCACCAGCTACTTTTTAGCATTGCATGCTTGCCATCTTTTCGGATATGGTAGAGCACTGTCTAGAGGTTTTTATGGACGACTTTTCTGTCTACGGTGCGTCTTTTGATGAGTTCTTGTATAACCTAGACAAGGTACTACAAATATGTGAGGACACACATTTAGTCCTCAATTGGGAAAAATGACATATGATGGTTAGCGAAGGCATAGTGCTTGGACACAAGGTGTCTAGCAAGGGAATGGAGGTAGATCCAGTGAAGATTGAGGTTATTTCCAAAGTACCTCCACTGAATTCGGTGAAAGGGGTGAGGAGTTTCTTTGGTCATGCAGGGTTTTATCGTCGGTTTATCAAGGATTTTTCTAAAATCACCAAGCCATTATCAGAACTGCTTGAGAAGGATGATGTTTTTGACTTTAATGATAAATGTATGCATGCCTTCGAGGTTCTCAAGCATAAGTTGATCTTGACGTCGATTGTTCAAACACCGAATTGGACTAAGCCCTTTGAGCTTATGTGTGATGCGTCAGATTTCACTGTGGGGGTCGTTCTTGGGCAGTGTCTTGAGAACAAACCCACAATCATTTTCTATGCATCTAAGACTTTGAATGATGCCCAACTCAATTACACCACCACTGAAAAAGAATTACTTGCCATCGTTTTTGCATTTGAAAATTTTAGGCAATATTTGGTGGGGTCTAAAGTTGTGGTATAGACAGACCATGCTGCCGTAAAATACTTAATGGAAAAGAAAGATGTCAAGCCTAGACTCATTAGGTGGATCTTACTCTTGTAAGAATTTGACATTAAAATTAAGGACAAGGCAGGCATTGAGAATGTGGTTGTGGACCACTTGTCTTGGTTAGAGCGGGTAGATGAGAGAGATACCAACATACCCATTACCGAGACCTTTCTGGATGAGCAAATCCTTTCCATTCAATCTAAGGGCCCTTAGTTTTCACATATCGTAAATTATCTTGCATGTAAAGAAATTTCGGATGATTGGACTTATCAAGAGCGAAAGAGGTTTTTCCATTCTTTGAGATATTATTTTTGGGATGACCCTATTTTGTTGAGACAGTGCAGGGATGGAATTTTGTGCAGGTGTGTACCTGAGAGTGAATATGATAGTGTGCTCAATCACTGTCATGCATTGCCCACCGGCGGTCATCATGCGAGTACGAGGACTGCGGTGAAGGTTTTAGAGAGTGGCCTTTATTGACCTACACTTTTCTGAGATGCCTATGATTATGTGAGGAGGTGTGATTCATGTCAAAGGGTAGGTAACATCTCAAAACGGCAAGAGATGCCCCTCAATATATTTCAAGAAGTTGAGGTATTTGATTTATGGGGCATTGATTTCATGGGACCCTTTGTGTCCTCTAATTCCAATTTGTATATTTTGCTTACTGTTGATTATGTGTCGAAGTGGGTAGAGGCAATACCCACAAGGACTAATGACGTTGCGGTAGTGTGTAGGTTCGTGAAGGAGCATATTTTTTGTAGGTTTGGTGTGCCATAGATGATCATTAGTGATGGAGGCACCCACTTCACGAATAGGAAATTCGCTACACTATTGAGCAAATATGGGGTCAAGCATAATGTAGGTACCCCATATCACCCACAGACGCAGGGCCAAGTGGAAATGTCCAATTGGGAAATTAAGAAGATATTGGAGCGCACGGTGGCCTCTTCAAGGAAGAATTGGAGTGTATTACTACCAGACACACTATGGGCATATAGAACCGCATTCAAGACACCTATACACACCACGCCTTTTAGGTTGGCTTACGGGCGGTCTTGTCACTTGCCAGTGGAATTAGAGCACAAGGCGCACTAGGCGCTAAGGAAGATGAACTTGAGTATGGATGATGTAGGGAGAAAGCGAATGTTAGAGCTCAATGAGTTGGATGAGCTATGGATGAATGCATACGAGAACTCAAGGATCTACAAGGAGCGGACAAAGCAAATACACAACCGCCACATTCAATTGCGAGTGTTCAAGAAGGGTGAGAGTGTCCTATTGTTCAATTCAAGATTGAAGTTGCATCCTGGGAAATTGAAATCCCGATGGAGTGGACCTTTTGTTATAGAGGAGGTGCGATCCCATGGTGCTATTATGGTGAGAGATGGAGAAAGAACATTCTTGGTGAATGGTCAAAGGTTGAAGCACTATTATGGGGAAGACTACACAAGGAAAGTGCATGAGATCAAATTCATGTCACTAAATGAGTAATGAGGAGCATGCATGCGTCTAGCCCAAGACGTTAAATGAGGTGCTTGTTGGGAGGCAACCCAACCTTGGTAGTCTACATGTTTGTTTTTTAAAAAATTTCACATTCCTAGGTAGTTTTCATTATTTTAGTACTTAGTCTCTAAAAATGATACCCCGATGTGTTTATTGAGTGTGCAAGATGGGGAACAGTTAGTTAATACCATCGACATCTGGGTCGATGGTATCGAATTTGGAATAGTGGATAATTCTACTGAAATTCCATTCCATCGATACCATCGACGGCCTCGTCGATGGTATCGAAACTGGAACAGGCAGAAAATGGATCGGGCATCGATTGTATCGACTCGTCGTCGATGGTAGCGAGTTTTCTGGAGATTTTCAGACGAATTGTCTCAGTGATTTCGATACCATCGACACACTATTCGATGGTATCAACAGGTCTACAGTAACATTGAATTGGTCAGACTTCGCGGGGATCGAAGGAACATACATGTGTTGATACTATCAACACATTGGTCGATAGTATCGACGACATGTCAACAATATGAGGTCTTCATCGAGCAATCCACAACGCCTATCCGTTGATTGTGTCGATGGTATCGACACCCTGTCACTACTATCGACACGAGGTCGATCTGGGTCCCCAACATCGAGTCATCAACAACCATCGATTGCAGTGAGGGGCGGATTCCAACAACCGTCGATACCATTGATGGGACTATCGATGGTATTGACGCACCAACAGAAGACCTGGCCGTCCCTTATAAAAAGGAGGGCAAATATTCATTTTAATCACACCATCTCATTGCCTACCCTCCACATCCGAGGCTTAGCATCCCTGAGCGCCCAAGAGCAACCAAGATCACCGCCGACGATCATCTTCGAGCATATTCTTTGGCTTTACGGATCTCAATCTTCTCTGAGTGCCCTGATCATCTTCTCCGAGCTCCATTCTCTTTTCTTTTCCTCACTCATTGCCGTGCAACCATGGTGAGATCGGGAGCATCATCATCTAGAGCTGCACCACCTACACTACCCGCCCCGCAGTAAGGATTAGTCTCTCGACCGAGGCTAGTCCACCCATCAGCGGAGATAAAGAAGGTTTATGAAGAGTTATGGAAGCGGCCGATTGAGCCAACCCAGTATGGTGACCGCGCGCTTATCAAGGATCTGGGTTTTGAGGCCAATATGGCCTATGTGTTGCAGGGACAATTGGGTGAGTCCCCTGAGTTTTTCCGTGACCACGCCGACGGTCATCCATTCTTCAGCGGGTGGCCCACTTACAAGGAGACCGTCATCGAGTTCATGGTCTCTCTGGATATTTGTGTCATTCTCAATGTCTTACCCTCCGTGAGTTCAATAGGATTTATGGGTGGGCCCATAACGACCTGCGTCAGCCATCCCAGAATGTTGATTATGAAACGATGTATGCAAAGATGGTCACCATACCCGATGGGTATTCTATCAGCTGGCACCATAATGTTGTAGCTGATTTTGAGCATCCTTTTGTCCGGATTCTTAACCGGATAATTTCCAAGTCATTCTTTGCAAGGTCCAAGTGTCTCAGAGCAAGTTCTAGGAGATGGATCTCTTCTTCCTCCATTGTCTTCCAGAGAGGAAACTGATCAATTTTGGAGCCTTCCTTCTCACGCGCATGATGGCGGTAAAGAAGAATGTTTCTCGCCGGGCTCCAATCTACTTTGGGGCCCTTATTACTCATCTTACCACGCACTTGGGACTTGATCTTTCTGGGATCGACAAGATAGAGAGTCGAAACACGCTCAACCTCTCTCACTTTGTCAACTCTGGTCTCCTTCTAGTTCGACATGGCATCGCCTATGCCACATGTCATGTGCGCGATGTGTTTCAAAGGGCGCAATTGCCCGACCCTGCTTTCAACATCAGACCAGGCCAAAGCTACAGGTGGCCAATCATTGATGTTGATGACGAGGAAGAAGAAGCAGCTCCAGAGGTGGAGGCTCCAGCGGGAGACGATGATGAAGAAGGGGAGGCATACACCACTATTCCTCTTCAACGACGAGTTGCTCCGAGAAAGCATCCCAGAAACTATGGAGCATCCTCCTCTTCCTAGCCACAGCTGCTACAGCCCTCCCATAATAGAGATGACCCCTATTCTATGCAGGGGATGTATACCATGCTCCAGTCGATCCAGGAGTCCCAACAAACAATGCTACAGTCACATCAGACAGCTTTTGTAGGGATCCAGGATACATAGAATAGGCTCTATGAAAATCAGCATGCGATCTTTGAGAATGAGCGCCAACTCTTCACCAACCAACAGTAGTTCTACGATAGGTTGGGACGGATAGAGCAGCAACAACAGCCTTTCTATGATCATTATTGGAGCAGAGACTACTTTGGGGGATATCCACAGCCACCGCCCATGCCACCCTATGATCCCAACTTTCAGGGGCAATATCCAGAGTGGAACCCCCATACCCATCAGTACCCGCCCCACCCACCACCTCACACAGTAGCAGGGTATCACTGTTCTACCTTCTGAGTTTGTTCTTGACTATGAGGCCATAGTCGAATTCAAGCTTGGGGGGAGTTGGAACAATTTCTATCTTAGTTTTATTTTATTTTCTTCTATTTGAGCATTTTTTCTTAACTTTTTGCAATTTTTCTTCTAGTTTTGTAATTTGTTTTATTTACGGCTTTCTAGGACCCACTTTCTATCTAGTGTAATCCGTGGGTGTCTAATGTAAGTGTGTCATCTCAAGGTTTTTCATATGGGGCTGATGTGTGAATTGTTTGAAATTGAGCACATAACTTATGAAAATAATTGGGTAGGTCAACTTTAAAACATATGATCATAACTGTATATCCTTATGGTTCAAGAAATGAGGATGGATATGGATGATGAGCTTAAACTGACCAAACGGTAGCAGGACTTTAATTTGAAGTGAGAAGAGAGAAACCTCTTAGTTACCCTATGCACATGTCAGTAAAGAGAGGCATATAATCTTTTGCAATGGTTCTATCATTTAGTCTTGTGATCTGTCCACCTTACTTCATTCACACTCCATCATAAGAACTAGGAGCATACTACAATTTTTCATCTCTTGATTGCATGTCATCTAGATAGGATTGCATTATAGCTAGATTTTGCATAAAAAAAAGAAAAATATAAAAAAAAATTATAGATTAGTTATGCATGCACACATTCTATAGTGCGTGCCATTGTAGTTGCATAATTACTTTCATGTAGTTGCACTTTGCATATTTTTTAGCATATAGGACATTATGTGCCTGATTTCTTATGAAAAATAAGAAAAGCGGGTAACTTGTTCTATACTCTCTGAAAAGTAGATTGTAATGCGTCAATTGTAGCAGTTATGTGAAAATAAGTCCGAAAAAAATTATGCTTTGTGAATATTTTCATAGTCAATTGAGGAAATTGAAAAAGAAAAGAAAAAGAAAAGAAAAGAAAAGAAAAAGATAAGTAGAAATCAGAGGGAGAAAGGAACTTATTTCACCTGCATAATAGGAAGAATAAGCACATGATGTGGTTTCGTAGACATTCTATCTCACATTGAGACGGAATAGTAGAGCATGCATCATTCCACCTAAAATGTAGGCATTAGGACATTTTCATATGCATATGTATCATTTAGGTCATTTTTGTTGTTTTTGCATGTTAAATTGTATTGTGCTTTCTGTTCTTTCACATCCGCCCATTCCATTCACCCGTTGCTCAAAATGGTAGGCCACCCATGATTATCTCCTCATTCTTGTATAATCATGAGATCTGCTTCCATTGTATATGGTAGTTAGGATTTGAGCAATGTAGATAGGAGATCACAAGATGCACCACGCATGAACTGGAGGAATTTATTATATTATCTGCTTTATTTGATTGTGTTAATTGATTACGGGGTGGACATCTCTCATCAATGATCATTGTCACCTTTAGGGTAGTTATCATTCCGTGGTTAGTGAGAGCCGATATGTGCCTTGCAGGTGGGAATCATACTGTGATGTCTTTTATGTTATTATGTTCTTTAGTTGACCCTCACAATTTTATTCTATAGTTTTGTTGCTCGAGGACAAACAAAGTTCAAGCTTGGGGGAGTTTGATGCAGGGGTTTTGAGTCACTTTTATGGGCTAGTTTTACACTCGTTTTATGCGCTTATTGGTCATATTTGTGGTTAATATCACATGATTCAATTCCTTTAGCCTATTATCCTTGCTTGCATCAAATTTATCTTGTTTTACATTGTTTTGTATAGGTTATCATATTTCTCAGATTTGATTTGTGTTTTTCTCTCATTTTCAGGCAATTCACAATTCTAGACCCGTTGATACCATTGATGGTCTGTCGATAGCATCGATAGAGCAACAGTGACAGAGCCAGAGAGGAAGCAGATAGTTTGATACCATCGACGCTTTGTCGATGGTCGCGAAAGTCCAACAGTGAGCTGAATATCACCCCGTCGATACCATCGACGGGAACGGTCGATGGTATCGAGAAGGCTTCAGGCGGCTCCCAGAAATTGAAGAAAGCATCGGTACCCTAAGGTGTTGATACCATCGACACCCCGTCGATGGTATCGACGTCGTTAGATCAGAGTTTTATCCAACACGACTTCAATCGGACGATTGCGTTCTTTTGGTGGCCGTAAGTGGTACCCATACCTAGAAAAAGATGTCTCAAAGCCATCATGCACGTTCTATTCCATTGCACAAGTCCGAAAGGAGGAGAGAGCAAAGAACAGAGCCGGGAGCTACGCCCAGGGAGATTCCAGAGATGTAGACGGAGCTTTTCACCGCTGGAAGGCTGTAGAACGCTCATCCTGCGTCGAAGATCACCCAGTTCTTCTCCGTTTAGGGGTTACACCATCTCCATCCACGTTTTCTCCATGTTTGCTCCTTCTTCATGGTGTTTTGCATTGAGATGAACATGCGGGGGCTAATTCCCTTTGTCTCTAGGACTAGGTGTAGCCTGGGAAATCATTGTATGACTCTTCTTACATAGTTTATCATAATTTGTCCCTCAAATCCGCGGTGTGATATCATTTTATCCATTGCTATCATTGTGCTTGATCACCATAATGGTAATCTAATACCTTTAATTTCTTTTGACAAAGAATTAATGGTTGAAAAGAGGCGGTAATCACATTAACTAATAAATCCTTTAGAAAATGCGATGTACGGTTAATGGTGGGAACCCAGAGACAAGTTTTTCATGCACCTAGTCCAGGGCATAGGTTACTACTGGCGTGGAACCAACCTAGATTAAGGTAGTGAATTGTATCGCGGAAGCGAGCAATTCTGGCTACAGGCCACTATCCGGAAAGGGAGATGAGTTGTGATAATTGTGAAAGAATTAGTACAACGAGAACCCACGGTGAAACCGCAATCCTAGAGATTTCTTTTGAATTGATTAAACCAACCATTTAATCAATTGTTTCATTTTCTTTTATTTTATTATTCTTTTTCAAAACAACTTCTAAACTTTTATAACCGGTTTAGCTGATCGCGAGTAGTTAGTAGTAGTCTACCAATAATTACGTTTCCCTGTGTTCGACTCGGGCCTCACAAGACCTATATTACATTGACGTGTACACTTGCATTATACACACGGTATAGTCATGTCATGGTGTTAGGCAAGGGATCCTATTTTCACATACCTTTTTGTTATAGCTATGCATGGATTCTTTTTTATCATTAATTCTGAAGTTAGACAGGGAGTCATAATGCTTGATTTTTTAGGTTCTATCTTAGTCTCTCATATTATTTTCGTAAACAACCACCTTCTTTTTACTAAAGCAGGCCATGATAGTGCTAATGCTATCAAAGAGATATTGAAAAAGTTTGAAACTATATTTGTCTTGAAAATGTTAACCAATAAGAGTAATCTATTTGTGAATGATACTACAAAGAATTTCTCTTTCTATTCTACTTTGGAGATTGGTTTTACTAACTTTCCAGTCATGCACTTGAGTTTGTCTTTGTTTACTGGTCTTCTCTCTACAACTATTTGGCTTCCTATTCTTGATAAAATTAAGTTGGAAGCATGATTCATGGAAGTGTAAAATTTTGTCTATTTCGGGGAGGATAGAGTTGGTTATCTAAACTCTTTATTCTTATCATATATTTTGGTCTGCAACTTTTACTTTGCCTAAAAGTATCATTATGGATATCAAGAAGTGTTTTAGAGATTTCATTTGGGAGGATACTGAAGATAAAAAGCATTTTCATCATGTTTCATGGGATAATGTTTGTAAACCACAACGAGGTAGGTGTTGGTATTTGGAAGCATGATTTGTATGTAGCTGGATCTTGAAGAATCAATGGGATGTTGCTAGTGATAAAATTCATTATGGGTCAAATGGATACATGATAATTATAGAGAATGGGGGTTCTCTATGGTCTATTAAAGCTAGAGTCGATGCATCATGGCTCTAGAAGGCTATTGAAGTATAGGTAGATGTTACTTCCACATGTGAATTTTTCAGTAGGTGATTGAAAGAAATTATACTATGAAAAGACCCATGGTGTGGGGAGGACCAACATTTGTTAACTCATTTGGATGTCAGGCCCTATTTGGTTGGATGTTGTTATAGCGAAATGAGTGAACTTAAAAGGTAGGAGCTGGGATGTATTGGTTTCAAACGATCGGTAATTTATTTGGTTGGGTGTTGAAAGAAAATAATGGTTTTGCTTTTTTATTTGGTTGGCTGCTGTTAAATGCCGGTGAAGTATGGCAGAAACAATGTAATATTCGAACTACACCTGACCGCACACTTTTTTGGCGCGGTACAAAAGGCATGAATTGAAGCCAAAATGACAGGTGTCGCTGCGTTGCAAAACAGGGAGTTGCTATTCCTTGCACCCAACCAAATAAAAAACCTGATCTAATTCCATGAGTTTGTTTGTCATGAACTTATTTGTCATCCAACCAAACAGGGCCTCAATCTCATGAGAAGACTTGGAGTGGGTCTGAACTAAGGTGACTTGTTGCATTGAGAATGGGAAGTGGTTTTTCCATGATGTTAGGGGTGGACATGTTGCAAGGGATTTCTTTGCTTCTATTCCCAGTTTGTGTGTTAACTAGAATGATAGGATCCTTGTTGGGAATAAATCTTCTCTCTCAATGAGGGATTGTTGGAATATATGTAGATTCTCAAGGTATAGAAACACACTCGGTTTTTTCTCTCTCTTCTTTTTCTCATGTCTCATCCCTTATTTTTCTTTCTAATCACGTGTTCTCTCTTTCCACCCCATGCATTTCATATCTGCAACGTTTCATTATCGTGGCTGTCGCATTTAATTGCATGCAGTCCATAGCGTTGTAAAACTTATAGAAAATGAGTATTGAGTTATTTTGTTCACAAAGTTGAGTATTACATGAAAAATGATGGCATGCACATTAAACATTAGTGCATTTTAAAAACGGTATCTTATAACAACAATTTTTTTTCTTTAAAACATGTAATTTATTTTACAAAAATAGTACTATTCAACAATATTTTCGTTTTCCATTTCATTTTAGTCTCCTCTTACTTACTATTTCTGACTCCTTTGATTGATTGATTGATTGATTTTTGTCTTTTCTTTTTCTCATGTTTCTTCCCTAATTTTCTTTCTAGTCACCGTTCTCTATTCCCAACCCACGCCCTTTGTATCTGCAGCATTTAATTACCGTGAACTTACCATTGACAACACACCCAGCCCAAGACATCGGGCGTCATTTCGGAAGTAGGTGGGGGCGTCGCCCATCATTCATAATTGATGGTAGAGAAATGCAGGTAGACACCATTTTGGAATCCAAAACAAAACCCCAAATAATCTCCACCACATATTACAAAGTATAATAAATAAAATAATATATTTTATTTATTATATCTTATAACATTTGGTGATGATTACTTGGGGTTCCGTTCATGGTAAGACAACAAACATCAGTAACAAGATACGTCCTCTCCTTGGACTATCATCGTAGAGACGGAAAGTTCAACCGCTAACAGTCCCTGATTGGCAAAATTATCCAATCTGGATACGTGCACTCCGGCAAAACTCTTTACCTTCTTTGTTTTGATCATTTCTGGTTAACAGTTTTTCTTCAGTCATCATTTTCTCGGCCAACATTTCTGTCAATACTTATGCTCATCGCATGTATACAAGTCTTGGTTTGAACAACTAAATGCCAAGATTCTTCCATCAATTAATTATGCTTGAAACTAAACCAACCCAAACTTCTCAGTTTGGTTTAAATTGGCTTGAGACTAGTCGGCTCCAATATTTCAAAATGATAAACTGTTCCATTCGGGATTTTAGGTCTAAACCTGACCATGCCCAACACTGGATGCAGGCAATTTGTTTAAGTATAAACTATAGACTGCAATCGGCAAAAATAAGTTGGGGAAAACAAGCAGAGATTTGCAATTCTTCAAATCATGTGGGGTTGGCGTTCCATAAGAAATCTAACAATAAAAGTTGAAAAATCTAATTATGCAGTTGGGTACAAAATCACTTATGTTTCTTATAGTGCAAAGCACAAAAATGGAGTCAATCTGCGGCCCATGCTCTACATCGCTGATGGACTCTACATCGCTGATGGAAAGATCAGACTGAAATAAGGGCAGGCAAAGTATCTCAGATGGCAAACCAAAGAATTATACTCATCCCATATCATGCCTCTTGGACACAAAGGGAAGAAGGTGATATATGGGCCAATACAACCCATCTAGTTTCAGCTTTGACAAAGACTCTTGACTCTTTCAAAGATCGGATGCTCACAAGTTTACTTTGAGTTGAAGATCACAAATTGGATGTCAAAACTCTCCTTATAGCATTTCTTGAGATTTCCTGACAAGAAGGCCGACTTTTTTCTTGAACTCGTACGGCTGCTCCCTCCATTGTTTCTGCATAGTTTGCAACAAAGTATAATTATACAAATAGGGAGGATATATCCTCACATTTTTTTACTATAGTATAGAGACCAAATCTTATTATAGCAATGGATATTACCAAAAAGCATTAGGAAACTGGAACATGACAAAATCTTGGTCATTCACGTTATTTTTCTTAAATCTTGGTAAGAACATTGCCTCTATGGTGGTTCTTTGGCAAATCAATGCATCTAGCCCTATCAATGAATGTGAATACTGGGACGGTATGTAGATAATATTCTAAGACGGAAAATCATCTGTAATCTAATTTCCATCAAACTCTGGTGCAGGGAACAGCAAAACCAGATTGTGGCTGACAACCAGAACCAGTGTGTCCATAATTTTTTTTTATAAAAAAAGTGGCCATTCTATTCATCCCGTGGCCTGAGGTCGAACCTGAGACCTCTTGGTAACACACAAGGAACCAGTGTGTCCATATGTTAAAAACACGTCACAAAAATATATTATATTTTGAAAAATCAGAAGAAGATTCTATTTCAATAAGAAACAAGGCATGAAACATTAAAGATAGCTGTGAAAGTTTATAAGTATATAGAAAAAACAGGGGAAAGAGAGAAAAATAAATAAAAATCAATTGTTAAAAATCATTTCATAATCAAGCACCAATTCAATTTCCATTGGTACATAAACACGGAAACAGATTTCGACCAATTTCAGATTTTGGTAGAAACTCAAAATTTTAGTTTTCATCTAGTTATTCTGCAGTTTTGGATCCTATGGGGCCTTCAATAAATCATTCACATCCTGTGGTAACACTTATAGTGGAAGTCGCGTCTTACTCAAGCTACCAACAATGGTCTACAGGTAAAATAGGGACTCTAAATCATCCTTCAATACCACAAGCCCCTCGTTGCAACCCCTGTTGTGGATATTAGTTGTATCAAATCTAACACTAGGAAATACTAAGATGAACATGTGATAGATTGCCATAAACAGGGGAAAAAACTACTTATGATGATTCAACGTGTTAATCATAGAGGAACAAAATTAATCCTTCTTAAAATTTGATATGGATTCTTTCTTGGGTTTGGCATATTCCACAAAAGAAATAACAAAAAATACAAAAACGAATCACCTTCACATGAAAGTACCAAAAGGCATAGCAAGTGACAATAATCACAGGGTCAACATTATTAAAAAGTACCAAAAGGCATAGCAAGTGACAATAATCACAGGGTCAACGTAAAAATTTGCTTCTCTAGGCAAATATAGCTTCACAAGGGTGTTTCTTCTTAGCATTTTTCCTTTGCATTATGTTCCGCACATACTTGTCAAGGCGGCCAGTCGGTCACCTTTCCAGCTGGGCGACGAGCCGACTGACTAGTCGTCGACCAATCGACTAGTCGGTCGCCCAGTCGTAGGTATGATATTTACATAATATTGATCATCTACATATAGTTATATATAATAATCATATAGATCCAATAATGTAAGCATGTATCCAAGCATATAATAACCTAGATTTGGTAAATAATGTCATAAAACACCTCAAAATTTTTGAATGAAGACTATTCGATGTATTCAAATTAAACAAATATAATTAGATAGAGAAAAGTGATATACCATTATTGAATTTAGACTTTTAGTGCTTGTTGAATTGTTGTAACTAAATTAATTGAACTAGTGTATTGTCAATGAAATTGATGTTCACATCAAATTATTGCACGAGATAAGGGGTGGGGGGATTAGAATAACAAAAAAAACTTATTATTCTTGGCTTTGGCCTAACTAAGCGGCCGCCCAGGCTTGGTTTGGGCCGACCAGTCGGCCTGGGCGGACGCCAAACTGAGGTCCAAATTTGGGCGCTAGGCTAGTCGGACCCCCCTCCAACGACCAGCCGACTAGTCGTCCGACTCAACAAGTATGGTTCCGCATGATGAGAGAAAATACATGGTTATTAAGGCATATAGCGACCTAGAGGATGCAGCGAATGAGTCACAAACACCCGTCTATTTTTTGGTTTTCCATATGCACATAAATTACATAGCGGATTTGGTGTATCCATGAATTGATTAATTATCCCTTGGTCCCAGCCATGTTGACATTGGCTACATGGATCCTTCTTTTTCGGTCAGCCTAGTTTTGGGTGATACCCTCATTGAGATGTGAAATTCACTAATGTCCTACACCCTAAAATCAAAGGAGAATAGAAACATAAGAATACATGAAAACCCCATAACTAATGTCAGATATTAAAGCAAATTGACATTTAGAAAATGATTTCTCTTAAATATCAATCCTATGTACAAAGGGCCATAGATGACCATCTGGGCTGTGCAAAGAAGACCACTTTCCGTATTTCTTTTATTTTCTGATGGCAGAGGTCTGGACATCTAATAAGGGGCCTTAAAGCCCTTAAGCAACTACCAACCATGTATTATGCCTTCACATTTTCTTTATTATGGCATCATTAATGGGTTGAAGTATTTTTACTGTATACATAACATGAAGAGGAAGGCCTAAATTAACATGGAAAGAGCTTATAAAGATAGATTTTCAATCTTCACATCTCGAGCATAATATGACCCATGATAGAGATGAATGGAAACGAAGGATCCATGTAGCCAATCTCAACATGGTTGGGACTCAGATTTAGTTGATGCTGATGATGATGACATAACATGAAGAACATAGTGGCAGATATAGACCTTTATTGTACTCTTGACCACGTATGTGCATTGGGTTAATTTGAGGCTGACTTGGGTTACTTGTGTGCTGGAAGGGGGCACTCATTTTAAAATATTTCTTTAATATGTTACTAGATTAGATGGGTGGTGGATCCTTTCATTGTTGTCTCAAAGATCTCAACAGACTGGAAGTGGGAGAGGTACTAAGGTATGAAAGACATCCTAAACATTTTCAACAATCAATCAAATTGGGATTACAAAAAGACAATGTATACCCAAAATATTCTCAAAATGCAATATATCATAACATTAAATCACTAAGTTCTATGGTGCCGGATATAACTGCAGAGCATAATAGGATCTAATGCTACAATATACATAAGAACTTCTAGAAAATTAATAAGAAAATACCATTCTGATGAATAGATAAAACTAGATATTGATTTCCATTTTCCAACTCTGATAGAATTATCAACTGCCTAGCTTTCTATTAAATTCCACAACTGCTTCTTATCCACTATTTAATTACTTTATAAGCAAATGAAAATTACCAACCAATATCTGACTTCTAACAATATGTATGTATTTATATTTAATGGAAGATTTGATATCAGAGATAAACATTAAATAAAATGAGGAGAGCTAACAAGAGTTTTGGCGGCACTTCCACTTATGACAGAAAGCAAGCGTTGTCAAATCAGATTAAGCAAATGCCTAGGATGAATTACGTTGAGACTTGAATGTGTCTATAAGAGCTTACGTAGAGGAGCAATCAAGTATAAATCAAAAGAAGTGGATTTGTTAATCATTCTGATCATTTGAAGTTTCTTGGTGGGCATTTAAATGTACATGACAGGTCAATTTGATATTTTGATTTGTTGATCATAAACATCATCTGCATTTAGATCAACAAGACTTTGTGAACTTTTGGTAGTGGTACAAACATGTCAACTATATCTTAATTATTTAACTTTCAAGTTAAGTTCACTTCACAATTTGAGGGTACTAATTAAAGGACTGCCAACAGCATGTTTATGTGGCTGCATATAGCAATGCCGCTTATACTGAAGCACAGCCCATTTACCAAGAGACCCCCCTCAGCATCAATCCCAGATCTGCATCATTGCTGCTGAGGAGCTGGTGGATAAAGGAAGGGGAGACGAGTACAAGAGGAAAGGGTGAGAACCTGTTGTATGTGGTGGCAGCACATGGCAGTTCCTGCAGCGGCTGCCAGTGATTGGTGTTGGGGAATTAATTATTCTATAGAAGAAATAAAGGGTAGACAACAGACATTTACTAAAACCTCTAGTGGCTTCCATTATAGATGACGATGACAACTAGACAATGCATTTCATAGGCATATTATATACCATTGAGGAGAACGAATTTCAATCTAAATTAGATGTTTAGCCTACACAATTCCCTCTCTGCTAAATGCTTCGACTTGGTCATGCCTCATTCAAAAGTAACTTGTATGAGGCAGAAAACATAAAATACCAAAGCAAAGTTTTAAATCATACTATGCACAAATATTAACTGTTAGTGAAATAAAAGAAAACAATCATCTTACAGCTGCATCGACATTGGCTGGAGATTCGTCATTGGGACTTGAAAGCATGGATATGATGCTCAAGACTATACTCTCAACCTACATATCGGAGGAAATAAGATAGAAATTTGATTAACACAGGTGCGAAAGGTGCATTCTTAATAAATACTGTCTCTATATATGAAGGCTGCAACCATTTCACATTCGAAAGGTTTTCGAGGTGTAATCAAAGCAATAATGTTCCTAATATAGCAATAGTAAAGTTTCTAAGCAATTGGTGGTTTCTTTTTTACCCTATATCTAAATATTGTTTCTAAAGAAGACAATAATTGTAAATGGCTGGATCATAATCAGGTTAAAGCAGTGATATTACTAAAAAAAAATGATCATAATTCTTCACACATCTAGCCCTACTGCTGACAGACCTTTAATACAAAATTACTGTCCAGAGATTACTTAGAATGTTTGTGTTGCAATGTTTAAGTGATAGAACTCATTTGAATGATAGCGTAAAGCATGAGTTGGGATAACAAATTGGAAGCAAATATTGTTAACGAGTTAAGAAGGTTAATCAACAGTGGGAATACGACTTGTGATAAACAAGTTTTTGGTTTGCACTTTCTTGAGACAATTTTGTCTATTCTATTTATGATCTTTTGAGCCTAAAAAAGGAACCCTATATGGAACAGGGACGTATCAGCTTTTATCTAATTTTGCATTGTGGTATCCAGAAGCAGACTGATCCAAGCAGTCGGAGCAGGAACGGGCCAAGGAACCAGTCAGGTATGTCATGCGGACCCAATCATGAGAAAGAGCAAACAACCAGTCAACTGGTTGGCTGGAATGGTGGAGTGAAACTGTCTAGAACTAGTTAAGCCCGTCCAATTTGCAGTCAGCTTATATATAGTATGAGATAATTATATTCTATGGAAGGCTTTTGTATGTTTGCTTTTGCCAAACAAACGCTTCATCAAGCAGTGACCCAATTGGGACTGTTTTTGTAATTGGTTGGTTTTGCATGACTGGCAAACACACACATGTCTAAACTAGTTGATAATCTTTCCGTTTAAATCAAACACAGAATAGACAGACAAAATCTATTGGAAATTGATGAAAGTATTAAAGAGTGTATAAGAATGAAAGAGAGAAATAGTCATTGCCAATGAGGGGAATTTACGTGTAAAGAGTGTTTTTATTTTCAGATTTTAGAATGAGTGGGGAAGGTAGTCTAGTGAGAAAGTATCTTAGGGAGAAGATAGAGAATTGATTTATGTCAAACAGGAGAAAGTCTGAGGGAGCATAATGAGTTAAGAAGGATAAAGAGAATTGGAACTCCTACAATCTGATTGGCTAGAAACTTGTTTTAAAAAATACAAATGCTTAATTTCACTTAAATGATTTGTTTTCTGTATTGCATATTGTCTCTGATTTCCTTTCCTTTTAATGCTTTCAGCAAATATAGCCATACAGCATGACACCACGCAAAGGCAGCGGGTTGTACAGGTTGGAGCACAGCTTAAACTAGTGAACATGAAGATGCTCTCGTTACAGTTTCCATCCCTGGTTTGGGTTTTAGAATCTTGATTTGGACGTGTCGATATTTAATGTGCACATTCATACAGGTCGGTCTGAAACACATCATACCAGGTTCTCAAAACTAAACACAAGGAAAGATATCATAGAAATGGCAGCTGCCCTATTATGCAATCTGTTAAGGGAAGGAGGTGGAACTATCATCACTTACAGTATGCACAGGCGTCCAGCGCTCACTTGCTAGTTCGTAACCGTGTGGGTCGTCTCCTGGCGAATGAAGGATTGATATGCAAACACGCCCATCTGGGTAAACTGTAAAAGGAGACCCCAGGTAGATCTCAGAAGCTAAAAGGTAAAAGAAGTCAATCATACATAACTATTTAGGATGACCCTGACCATTTGGATGCCACATCTCAGATGTAAATCTGACAGAGGGAGGATTGATTGGATAGTTTTCTGGAAAAGTCATAATGGCATTGAAAAAACCACCGTCACTGCAACAGGGCCAACATTATAGAATATGAAGATTAGAATCAGCAATACAAGAAGAAAATACAAGAAGCAGTATTTATGCCCAACAGTAATGACAGGCTATAAAAAAATCCAGCAGCATACAAGTTAAGGTTGAAGACTTGGTTACGAGCTATCCTATGTCTTCAAAAAACAAAACGGGCATCCAGCTAAAACTTGCACAAAGAAAGCAATGTGGTACTTTTCCTCCAAAAAAAAAAAAAGCAATGTGGTACTTTTCCTAAAACTAAAACGACATGAAATATTTTTTTTCTCTTAAACCAAAAACTAACTGGCGGGCAATAGACGCAATATTGATCTAGTGTCCTCTATCGGTTGGTACTTTCCTATCCGTGAGAACACAAATGTGTTCTTTTATCCGGTTCCACCCAAGAAACTGTATGTTGCCTTGTTTCATTAGGAAGCCGGGAAAGGGCATAATGGAAAGGGTCGTCGTTAAGGAAGCTGGGAGATCTCGCCCACCTCAAGATTCATGGCTCCGCCTCTGATTATTTGAAATAGCCTATAAGTTGATGGTTCCAACCAAAGCAGAGCATGGAATAGCATGACCACAAGTAATCTAGGACTTTGGATACATGGAAATAGCCTCAAATTGAATTCCGTGCGTTAATACATGGAAATATCTAGAACAGCGATGTTCTTGCGATCACCGGCATACACTAAACGGAAGTCCAAGAAATCACGAGCCAGTGAGTTTGTATGCCGCTCTAACCAACCACTGCCGGAAAGATTAGGAGAAGTACTTATAGGAAAGGGACACAGCCAACTGCAGCAAGTAAAACTAACAAGAAGTACGCGTCTAAAAAGCAACAGGGCGTTCATGGTAGAAGATTGTTCGTAGGGATCCAAAAACAGCCGCACGGAGGGAATTGTAATAGAAGACTCACTATAGCGTCTCCGGCGGTCCGATGATGGTGACGTTCCACACGAAGATGTTGCTATCGTCCACCAGCCCAGCCGAGAACCCGTCCACGGGTTTCTTCATCAGTTCTGAAAAGAAAGATCAACAAAGTATGAGAAGATTGGCACCCACACCCGTGGTTTCATTACCCAAACTGGAACCCTGACGCGGGTATCAGCGGGCGACAACGAAATATCGCGCCGGTGCGCATCGCACCTTTTAGCTGCTTGTTTAGGAGGAGAGTCGCCTGGCTCGTAGCAGTCGCCATGGGGAAAGCAACAAAGCGTGCGGAGAGACGAGAGACAGGTAGCGACGATGGTCTCAGGTGAGGCTAGCGGCGCTGCGGCGGCAGGAAGAAGACTCGGCGGACAGACGGGAGGATTGCGGAGGGATGACTAAATAGTAACAGACCAACGCGGGAGGCGGGGTACGAAAGGACTTCAGCGTCTGGTATCGGCCTGTAGTTATAAACTCTGCCTCTGGTTAGTATTTGGGTTTTTGGGAATTTATGGGTGGCGCAATAATCGGAGGCGCCGACCTGCTACGATGTCGGGTTTTGCAAGCGGAATGTAATTGCATTCAGGGTTTGGGGATAGGAAAGAAATCAATTGATGATTATCGTCAACTAGCGAAAGTCGAGACCACAAAAGGGACAGCTGGTTGTTGCTGTTCCGTAGAAACCACGCGAAGAACGATTCATTGAACGCATGTATTGAGAGGGTTCCCGCCCTTTTTATTTCCTACTAAAACCCCTTCCAACTGATTTCTTGTGGCTGGCTTTGCCGAAAATCTAATGGGAACGGAAATAAATGATTTTCAAAGATACAACTTGAAAAAAATTGTAATGCAGGTGTTAGATAACTCCAATGCTAAAATAAGAAATGCAGTGTTTAAATCGTTGTCCTTACTAATTCCAAGCTTCTACATTAATGATAAAGTAGACAATTCTTTTTGGCTAATGAAGGTGACATTAAGTGTTGATGGCGCTTATTATTTATAATTCAATGCTCATCTTAATAAATGTGACTTTATTTTCAGGCAAATAAAAATGATGTTTAAGTGTTGATGACGCTTATTATTTCCAAATTTGGAAATTAATGTTCATCCTAATGAAAGTGAAATTCTTTTTTTAAGTTACTAAAGGTGGCGGTTTAGTGTTGATGGCATGTTGTAATGATGTGTGCATTGTCGCAAGGAGCTAATGTGGCATACTGGCGCACGTTGGCTGACTTATGCCTTTATGGCCCCCTATATTTGCCATGCATCTACTCTTCCTTTTTAGTTGTTTTGTTTCGTTGTAAAATTTGTAGTTACATGTTAAGCTTTTCTTTATTTAAGTTAATTTTTTGATTTAATAATTATATAATTAATTGCATCTATCTATAACGTTTTGTACATTCACATTGAGAGGCAACGAGGACGACAACCATAGACTTATCACTAACAAAACTAATCTGGCCTCACTTGACTAGTTGGTTATCTCGAAGCCAGTGGAGGAACCATGATTTGAACATGAGGGGGGGGCAAATTTAAACAAAACAACATAAATAAAAATGTTAAGAAGAATGTAAAGTTAGTCCACACATGCTTTGAATTTGAGACTACATCAAAGTCTGGCACCACAAAAATCACTCGACCAATTTCACTTTATATATATATATATATATATATATATATATATATATATATATATATATATATAACATTTACTCATAAACATACGTAGACATTTAAAATTTTCATTTTTGCTTGGGGGGGGGGAGGGGGAGGCATGGCCTCTGCTTGCCCTCTGACTCGATCCCTTCCTGAAGATCAAATTTGGAGCACAACATTTGTCTTCAACATGTACCCCCATCGAACTAGCAAGTTAGACAACTCTTAAGGAATGCATGTTTCTAGTCCAAACTCCAAATTCCTCATTTGGGACCATTAGTGTTAGGATTGGGTTTTGGACCGTTGCATTGGCCCCTAGTGAGTTGTTCATACTTAGGTATCAATATATCTGTGTTGTGAATATTCTAATTTATGACTTCATTTAAATGACTTATTTAATTGTTGAGTAGAATGTATGTTGGATTTAGTGATGGTCATTTCATCTCATACAATGATGGTATACATATAATAGTTCATAATTTAATTTGGAGTTAATTACTTAAATTGAATATAGTCATCCTCGTAACATTCAATACCTCTTTCTTTCTATTTTCACTCATTTTCATGCACATCACATATATTGATTATGTTAAATTATCATACAAATATTTATTCACTTGATCCCACCCTAGTGTCATCGATTCATTAACAAGCAACTAAGAAATATTTAGCAAAATAGGTACATGTGGGAAAACTATACAATCAGGGCCGACAAATAGCATGAAATTCTAGTAGTTGGTAAACGGGCAGTCTATAGAAATAAATGAATATGAAGAAACATAATCATAACTATATTTGGGTGTGTTTTTTGGGAGGGGGGCTAGTGGGTCGCTTGAAAGAAAGTGAATAAATAGATATAAGACATTACACCAAAAGGGAAAGAAAATGGAATATTATGGGGGGGGGGGGGTAAAGACTGAAAATAAGAAAAGTTGAATGTATCTAAAGATATATAAAAAGGAAAGTGAGGAACTAAGAAAATAAGAAATGAAATGTATCTAGATGTTTAGTGAAAATAGGAATATGAACATAATCTTATAGAAATCAAAATGAAGATAAGATGCAAGTATAGATGATATTGGGTAAAATTTTGAAGTGAACGGATCCTTATAGACAAAATGATGAATAATAATAGATGAATGTTAAAGGTGTCCATATTTTAAGTAGAAGGAGAAAGTGACTGGGTATTTTTAGAAAAAAATGAAGAATTAGGAAATGTTGAACATTTTATCTAGATATACACTCATAAGGAAAAGTGGATGGATCTTTCTAGAGAAATAGTCAAGGATGAAATATAACGATTTTATTTGGGAATTAGGAGAAACTAATTAGAGCCTCCTACAATGTACATAAACTTAAAAATTAATGAAAGAAATTGGAGGAAGTATATTCATGGTCTTAATTATGATAGAAAAATAGTAGAATGCATTCATGATTGACTTATGATGAATAGGGTATATTAACATCGTATAAAAAAAGAAAAACATTACCAACATTTTGATACACAATGATCCTAAATTGAGAAAAAAATATGGTCATAACAATGAATCTAAAGTGACAAAGTGATAGGATGCATGCATATGTGAATATTGAGGGAGAAAATATATGCTACCCCTAGGGTGAATCTATAATGACAAGAAATAGGCTCATCATGTAGGCAACACAAGATTTAAGAGTGTGCATTGTTGGGGTGGAATCTAGGGTTAAAAAAATATGTTAACTACCTTAATAAGTTGATTTAGATCTATATGATAGAATCTACTCTTTTTTGGAGATGAGTTTTGATGCAACCCCAACCCACTAATCAAGTTAAGCCCATCAAGGAGGGATTAGACTAACTATCTACTTTAAATAATTAACTAAAATCAACCTTATTTATTTTTATTTTTTAAATTAAATAGAAATAGTGAGACATCATGTTTACTTAGTTGATAGCATTTCATTAAGCATAAATCATGTGTTCAAATTAAATTTTGGCTTTTATACCAGAATCAACTGAAGATCAGTTCTTACTCAAATATACATCAAGTACAACTTATTTCAAAATTACTCTCAATCATTTCTCTCTCATTCCCAAGACCAAAGGCAGGATAAGAGACCATCTAACTATTTCTCTCAAGACCTCAGATGATCTAATCATTATGAAAGCTAGCTTCTGACTCTTCTTGTTGAAATGAACCCATTCCTAAAAAAGTGTTCTAGTAGAGTGTGTAACATACCAGATCTCGAACCCTACCCTAGAACTTTGATCATTTAGGGCTTAGCCAAACAAGATTTGAGGTTAGACTTAAAAGATGTTTAGTTTCACCATAGTGAGCTAATGCATGTAAAATCACCATAATAAACCTAATTGGATGAGTAATTATGAAAATGGACCATACGGCATATCTCATAAAAATAAATCCCAAAAGTGAAATCTAAGTTTAAAATCATGTTCCTTGGGTAACAATTGCCTTGGGAGTCAAGTTTCACATTACTCACATAATTATAATTCATTTAATTCAAATCAGGAAAGAAGATGTAAAGTTTTTCCCCAAAATATCAAATAAAATAATAAATGACTCCAAAATAGGAAAATAATCTTAGATTCGTAATCTACATAATAAATATAGCCTTTGGGTGAATTTTTATCCGATTTGGAGAAAGTTTGCTCAAAAGGTAAAATTAGGAGAGAGAAAGTGTGTAGAATCTTCAAAATATTAAATAAATGCTGAAAAAACCCCAACATGTAAAATTGATGGAAAATTCATATCCAACACATTAAATATAACTTGTGGGTCAAGTTTCATAAAATTTGGATAATCCTAATGCCATTAATGAAGGAGGAAAGAGAAAATGAGATTTGATTTATTTAACATATTAAAAGTTTTCAAAATGAAAATCTAATTTTATATTCAGAATCTACATATTTTAATTAGCCTATTTGTAAAATTTTACCTAATTTGGGATTCATTTGTACCCTCAATTTAAGAGAGAGACAACAAGAAATAAATGTGAGCATCACTTTAGTCGGACTTTGATTTTGACTGTCACGCGCTAAGCTGTATTTTTCCCGATTTTTCATTTTTTAGACCATCGAATCTTTGCATGGATGGATGTGATTGTGTCTCCTACCTTGAGTAGGAGAGCACTTGTGTGAACAGTACCCGCAATGGGGGTACTCGGTAAATCACGATTTTCTTGGTCATCTCTTGACCATTTTCTGAGATTTTTGGTTCTTTAGACTCATGATCGAATTCCACATGTGTTGATCTATTATACTTGTCATTTTATTGAGCTTTTTAGAAATGCCCAACCCTTGGGTTCCAAGTTCTCATGGCCAAAGTAGTATTGCCCAAGAACTCAACCATATAAATTGGGAAGTAGATTTCTAGTTCCGCCACACCTTACCCAACGTGCCTCTCGCCTCAATTTGTCTACTTGCTCTTGCTTCTTGGCGGCCAATCGAGTTTTTCCCTCTAGGTTTGTAGCTCTCCTCCCCTTCTCTTGACGGCACCCACATATGAATTGATGGTTCCCGTGAGTTCATGGCATCTTGATCTTCGTTTCTACAGCTTCAAATCGCCGAATTGTTGTGACTAGCGATTTCACCCAATTCCTCACAACCTACAGTTCGTAGGGGTGATGACCATGGCATGGCCTGGAGAGGAAGAATCCTCTGTGTGCTTTGACTGTGCTACCCCTCATTCTTCTTTATTTCTTTATTTTATCACCCAGGGGCATTTTGGTCATTTCACATTCTTGTCTCTTGCTTTGGAGCGAGTCAATCGAGCCATTGACCCGCTGACTTGGCCAAAATTCATTAGGCCAAGTCATGCGGGCCCGACTTACTTTTCATGGATTTTCTCGCCTATGTGGCATTATCAAATTATCTGTTTGGTCAAAATTCTAAATTTCATAACGAATTGTCTGTTGGGCCAAAAATTACAAATAAATACTCGTTGGATTTAGAAAATTGTAATATTTCTTATGATATTGGTTTTTTTGCCTAAATATCATGTTTTAAAGAGGTGATTTAACGGATCTAATTAAATTAGTTAATAATTTGTATAATTCATAACTAAATATTTATAAGTCAGAAAAATATAATAAAATATGTTTTGAAATATCAAAAATGTAACCTAAAATATGGCTTAGTTTTGATAACCTAATTCACCAATTATAAAAAGGCAATTTTTAGGGTTTTGAATAATTAATGGAAACCTAACCCTAATTCCACATATATGCATCATAGGTTCTTTGAAAGCCTAGGCTTGGACCTAGTTGGACTTTGGATCGTTTGACTCTGAAGTTGAGTTATGTTGTATCCCCTACTCCTCAATGTTGAGCAATTCACCTATCTTATCATTCTTTTGACTTTAGTCTACACATATGTCTATTCTTTTGTTATCATGGTTCGTGTGAACTATCTTGCTTGTTATGGACTTGGATATTCTCTTGATATCTATCTTGTGCATTGTTGCATGTTGATCTTATATTATGATATGTGCCCACTTTGAAGTGGATGTTTATATGTTTGTGTTGTCCATTGTGTGATGACATCATTGTATAATCAGACTATATTTTATACTTGCCTCTACATTAAACATGCTATGTGATTCAGTAGCACTAGAGTGGTGTAATTGCATTGGTTCTGTTTATGGAAAATGTGTAATTTCCTGCCGAGCAGATGTGATATTTCCTGCTCTTTTGGGATGGAAAGGAACCTCGTATCCAGGGTTTTCAACTTTATGAGGGTTGGCCCATTTTATATATATTTGGGAGATTGGCAGTATTCCTTTCTCTATCAGGTTGCAAGTTTATGAGGCTTGGCTGCCATTGTTATTTATATTGTTCTAGGGCTATGCTTATCTCACATGCATGCAGGTTGATGATGTTTATGAGAGGTTATGTGCCCAAAACTCTTGATGGGTTATGTGCCCAAATCTTGATATGTTCTTATGTGGCACTACTTTATTGTTTTGATTATGGCAAGTATTTTCTTTTGATATGTGATGATATTTCCTATCTTTTATGCCCTTTTGGGTAGTCCTTATCTCTTGTATGGGAAGCCTTTTATTTTGATGTCCCTTATTCTTTATAAATTTCTCGATTTGCTTTTTAATATGCACATACCAGCCTTTGTTGATGTCATCTATTTTTCTCTTTTGCTGGGGTATGCTTCCAACCCTAGGAGTAGGATATGGAGGACATGGCTTAAAGATATGGACTAGCTCATGACGTTAAAGCTTGGAGACAAAGTTGTAATGGTTTCGGGTTCCCTCTATCGTAGATCCCTATGTGGTATCATACATGTAACCCCTATGTGGGAGATTTTGATTTACCTTTGTAATCTTGTTAAGAAATTGAATATAGTCTTTATTTCTTCCACTGTTACACTTTGGTTGTTTTGTATACCATTAATAAAGATTTGAAAATTTTACACCCACTCCAAGCATACCTTTGAAGTGTGTTTGGACTAGAGGTTCTATTGTTCAAATTTTTAGTAGAGAGGTGGTTTTGCTTCTTTACAACATGGTGTCATAGCCCATGGTAGTCGGAACCTGACTATTTCAATTTTGTCTCCCTAGTTAGAACCCTTGACTTGACTAGTTATCTATAGGTGAGATGTTCACCTTAGATTTTATCAATGATGATCTTCTTATGCAATAAGGTTTGATTTGAGGATAAGATTAGGTTATGAGTATGAGGAAGTGGTAGTATAATAATTCTTCATATGGAAATATTGTGACTTGGTACTTGTATTGATTTTTATGCCGACATGTTGGTTTTACACTCGTAAAGTATTTCATCAACAAAAATTATTTTCAATATACTACTATATGTACAAAAACTTTCTCTGGTTTGTCAATGTTTTCTCGAACTAAGTCACAATAAAGTGAGGTGTTTTTGGTAGTGAAACCCTAAACCTAGTGCTAAACCTAGTTTTAACTTTGGAGTTGAGACTAGGATTGATATAAAGGTGTATTTGACCTACCCTATGACTTTTGATGTTCATATAGGGTTGATAGGTTAGAGACCCAAGGACCTAAAACTCAACCCTAGATGGTGACTTAATAGTTGGATACATGAGAAACATAAATCTCTAAAACTTTCACAACTAAGATTTGTGGGTAGCTCTAAAAAGTTGTTTAGTTTGACTTGTTAGGTTGAACCCTTTAAGGGGTGCAGAGTAGTTGGTGGTTGATGTTTAAATCTATATATTTCGAGGATGAAACCCTTTTAAGGGGTGGAGTGTTGTAACATACCAGATCTTGAACCTTAGCCTAGAACTTTGATCATTTAGGGCTTAGCCCAACAAGGTTTGAGGTTAGACTTAAAAGATGTTTAGCTTGACCATAGTGATCTAATGCATGTAAAATCACCCTAAGAAACCTAATTGAATGAGTAATTATGATAATGTGCCATACAACATATCTCATCAAAAGAAATCCCAAAAGTGAAATATAAGTTTAAAATCGTGTTCCTTGGGTTCCAATTGCCTTGGGAGTCAAGTTTCACATTACTCACATAATAATAATTCATTTAATTCAAATCAGGAAAGAAGATGTAAAGTTTTTCCCCAAAATATCAAATAAAATAATAAATGACTCCAAAAGAGGAAAATAATATTAGATCCGTAATCTACATAATAAATATAGCCTTTGGGTGAATTTTCATCCAATTTGGAGAAAGTTTGCTTAAAAGGTGAAATCAAGAGAGAGAAAGTGTGTAGAATCTTCAAAATATTAAATAAATGATCAAACAACCCCAACATGTAAAATTGATGGCAAATTCGTATCCAACACATTAAATATGACTTGTGGGTCAAGTTTCATAAAATTTGGATAATTCCAATGCCATTAATGAAGGAGGAAAGAGAAAATGATATTTGATTTATTTAATACATTAAAAGATTTCAAAAGGAAAATCTAATTTTATATTTGGAATCTACATGTTTTATTTCAATTTAGGAGAGAGAAAATAAGAAATAAATGTGAGCATCACTTTAGTCGGACTTGATTTTGGCTGCCACGCGTTAAGCTATATTTTCCCAATTTTTCATTTTTTTAGACCATCAGATCTCTATGCAGATGGTTGGGATTACGTCTCCTACCTTGAGTAGGAGAGCTGTAACGACCCCGCCTCCCGGTAACCCCCAATTAAGGGAGGCCTGAAGGTCAAAGCCGTTATACAATTAACAGGATCAAAGGTTCAACAAATAATCAATAATAATTATGAAATTCTACTAACTAACTGGAATTTGGTATAAAATTAAAACTTTACTTACCTTTGAAAACCTTGGAAATCTATCTATCCTGGTCTTGAATTATTCTATCTAATCCTCCTTGTACTTTATTTCTTTTTCCGCAATGTGTCACTTTACTGTTTGTTTTTTCAATTGTTGTTCCTAAAACACAGACAAATAAAACGTCGGTCAGTATATCGAAATATACTGGTATGTGGGAACAACTAAAAATCTTGCAAATAAGGATAACAATCTAATTATCTCAATCAATTTAATTACCAAGCCAATTTACACTTTTTAGTATGACATTCTCCACCACTTTTGCCCTAACCCTGGCATACCCACCTTAGGGTTTCCTTTGCCAATGACTTAAGGCCACCTTCTCAATCCCGAGCTTGGTGCCTGGGGGTCACCACTCATGGTGCCCGCTAGTCATGCAATATCATAGGCCACCTTCTCACTCCCGAGCTTGGTGCCTGGGGTCACCACTCAAGGCGTGCATTGATCTACCCATCTGGGACTGACCTTTGGCATCATCCATCAGGGTAGCATGTAGGTGCGAGAATACATACTTCTATTTTTAATGTGATAATCATAGTGACCTTATGATTTGCAAGTATGAACATCCAACAGATAATTTGCATTCAATGCGATTAACCATCCAAAAAATCCTCAGGAAACTAAGGCGGTTATCCATAATTAACCACATACCTGATCTGACGATTTGAACAGAAATATCCATGCAAGTAAGAATCCAAGCAAGCAAGCATTTTCAACAAGATCCTGAAATAATCATGTAATTCTCTTTTTATTATTCATGTCATCAAGATCCATTAAACCTAGCTCGCTTCCTAGGGTTTCTAATTCACTTTTAGGGTTTCTATTGCAATTAGGGCTTCCCTTCATCTTTTACTATTTTAAACCCTAATTTAATGCAATTGATCACCAACCCTAATTATTTCCACATCCAATCCTTAATTCTGGATTGAAGGCATAATTAACCATTAATTAAGCTCATTAAGCCTCTTTTACATTAAAGCTACTATTTTTATCCCTTTAATCTATGATAAGATCATTATACGCATTTATCATCAATTTATAGTTCATTATGGTCCAAAACACATATGAACTCGATTTACCATTAATTCTATCTTTTATTCATCAGAAAACCCTAATTACTACATTTAGGGTATTTATCCACAAATTAGAAACTTTAATGCTCAAAATAGCTTAGATTCAGCATATTCCAACTTTAATCATGAAATTAATCAATTAAAGACATCAATAGTCGAATTAGTCAGCATTAGGGTTTCAAGGCCCATTAAAGTATATTCATGCACAAAAACTCTTAATTAAATGGATTACGTGCAAAGATTCATCCTTTTTGTTCCTAATGTTCCCTTTTATCATTAACAGACTAATATCAACTTTAATCATCTATTAAACCCTACTAATCACTTTAATCATATCAAAATAGGGTTCTTTAAACATTTTTTTGGTGAACCCAGCTCGTCTATTATTATTTTTGTAAAATTCTGTACATAAAACATATCTGTACACTCAACTTGTGTATAGCAAGAGAGTGAAAACTAACTAAAGGGCAAAACGAAAATAGAGAAAGAACCAAATAGGGCCCTACAGCTTATCAGCTTAGCCAAACAGACCACAGCTCCAAGATAGCACCTCAACAACAACATTCAGTCAGTCAATGAGCCGCTGGATATCATCCAAGATGAGCAACCACAGACCAGCAGATTCCCTACCAAAGTTTATGTGAACTCTGTCGTTCCTCTCTTTCCAAGTCCAGTGAAGCACACAAAGGCTTACCATCAGCAAAGCCCTGCCCTGAAAAATACTCAAATCCTCCACACCTCCTGGAACCTCGAAATCAAAAGAGGAACAAGCACGACTCCAAATAGAGCGAGTGAACGAGCAGCTGAAGAATAAGTGAACCAGGTCCTCTTCCGCTGACTTGCAAAGAGGGCGTCTAGAAGCAAGACTAATGCCCAACCACTTCACATAATTAGCAGTAAGAACTCTGCCATGACCAATCTTCCATCCCAACATTTGAAAACTTCTGGGTCCTTTATATTTCCAAAGCCACTCAAAGAAAGGGATGGGTCTAGCACCATTGCGCACTCTCAAACTGTCCTGCAAATTTGATGCAATCACAACAGCCGGACGGAGAAGGTAGAGATTTCAGGAGATTAAATAACTTGACATGAAGTCTAGATGCATCGAAGAGCCACTCCCCTTCATGAATGAGACTGCAAATTTTAGCATATCCAGAAATGCCCAGCTGGATAAGGCTCTGCTTGCCAAGAACCTCCACAAGAAACTTGGAATTAGGCAGCCACGGATCAAGCCAAACAAAAGTATCTACACCATTACCAATGGAAAAATCAGTAAAACTCCTAATAGCATCCCGTTCCATCAGAACTTTCCTAAACAGCCAAGAAAAGGACTCATTGAGAGGCATAGTCCAAAAAGAATATCTTCTTAAGTATTTTTCATGTATCCATTTAACCCAAACACTATCTTTCTTCTTAGCAATGTTCCAGCCGTTAAGAATGATCGAAGCTCTAATCACATCTCTAATGTTTTTGATACCAAGACCTCCTTCCATTTTAGGTTTGATAACAGAGCTCCACTTGACAAGATGAACCAGATTCATATTGTCCGTTTTCCCCCAAATGAAATCACGACACAGCTTATCAATATCATCACAAATAGAGGAAGGGAGAGGAAAGATAGAATCCCAGTACTGATAAGTAGTAGTGAGTGTAGATTGGACCAACTCATCCCTACCCGCCATAGACAGTTGAGAAGTTTTCCAGCTGTCTAACCTCCTTTTGATTCTATCCACTAAGGGATAATAGTGGATTTTGTTAAGCCTGCCAATAAAAAGAGGAATACCAAGATATCTAATCGGGAGAGAGCCTTCCTTGAACCCCAAAATATCACCAATGGAATCCTTATCCACCTCTGAACTGTAAATGACCACACTTTTATCATAGTTGAGATGTGAGGTAAGTGAGGTAAGCAAGGTAAGTGAAGTAAATTTGCTAGAGCTGCCTAAAGAAACTATCATTAATATGCTAAATGAATGCCAATCATCCTTTACTAAATGCAAATATAAAAGGAAAAGGTTAGGCAAGATAGTTGATGATCTTTATGCTAAAATTGAAATCCTTGATAAAAATGAAAAAGTGCTCCTTGATAGCATAGACTCTTTGCAAGGGCAATTTCTTGACCTTGAGCTTCAACATAATGGAGTAGAGGTTGAGAATGGTATATATCTTAAAAATATTGAAAATCTTAATATAGAATAACCAAAAGTGCCTAGATGAGCTTGATGGTCTTAAAATTGAAAATGTAGAACTCAAACTCATGGATGATGCTAGGAGAAATGAAGTTTATGCTTATTAAAGAGAAATTGTTTTGCTTAAATCTGAAAATACAAAATTGCTTGCTCAAGTAAATGACTTATCTTCTAGACCTATTTTGCAAAGTAATAAAGTTGCTAGCATAGCTTTAGAAAGAGATTCCCTTCATACTAAAGCCCTCTATCTTGAGGCTGACCTATTACATGCTAGAGATGATCTTGCTCGTCTTTCTACTACTGTCATTAACCTTAGTGATGATAATGCCAAGTTAAGATCTTCTTTGCAAAAGTTTCTCTCGAAAAATAAATACCTCAATGATGTCTAGAACACTCTACCAAACAAGTTGGTACTAGCGGTTTGAGATATGATGGGACTGCTCCCAAAGGTAAGAAAAAGAACAACAACAAGGGTAAGAAGAAGAGTGTGGAACCTCCTATCTTCAATGGAGAGACTTCTGGCTCTAAGAACCCTATGGTTTCTGTTCACTGTAAATGTGATGACCATTACTCTACTTATTGTCCTTACAAGCCCAAGAGGACCAACCCAAAGATGAAATGGGTCCCTAAGCTAATCGCGAATCCCAAAGTTTGAGTTGGGTTCCGACATCCTTCTTTCTTGTAGGTTAAAAAGAGATGGATTGTTGATAGTGGCTGTTCTAAACATATGACTGGAGAAATCAACCATTTCAACAAGTTCATGAAAAAGAAAGAAGGATCGGTAACCTTTGGAGACAACAAGAAGGGTAAGACCATAGGTGAGGGTGATGTGGGAAAAGATCTATGTATTAAAAATGTGTTGCTTATTGATGACCTACATCACAATTTGATTAGTGTTAGTCAACTTTGTGACAATGGATATCTTGTGTTGTTTACTTCTTTAGAATGCTTGCTTCTAGATTCCCTCTCCTACAATGTTATATATAAGGGAAGTAGAAATGGTAATCTTTATGTTATTGTTCTTGATGCTCTTAATCCCATACTAAATAGATGCTTGGTAGTGGATAAAAATGATATTTCTCTTTGGCATCGCCGTTTGGGTCATGTGAATATGCATTAAATGAAGAAATTGAGCAAAAAGGACTTGGTTAGAGGACTTCCCAAATTGGATTTTGAAAAGGATGAAGAATGCCAACCTTGTACACAAGGGAAACAAACCAAATCCTCCTTCAAATCCCAAGGAGTCCTGAGTACCAAGAGAGTTCTAGAACTTCTTCATATTGATCTATTCGGACCAATGAGAACACAAACGCTTCGTGGTTCTAAGTATTGTCTTGTTATTGTTGATGATTTCTCTCGATATACTTGGACCTTCTTTCTCGTTTCTAAAAGCGATACTCTTGATGTTTTCTTGAGCTTTTGTAAACGGGTTGAAAACAAAGCTTCTTGCCAGATTGTTTCTATCCGTAGTGATCATGGGGGAGAATTTGAAAATGATCTTTTTGAGCATTTTTGTGAAAAATCCGGTTATTCGCACAATTTCTCTCCTCATATGCCTCAACAAAATGGGGTTGTAGAGAGGAAGAACATGCCGCTACAAGAGATGGCTAGGATCATGCTTCTTGAGTATGACACTCCTAAGAAATTTTGGGCTGAAGCCGTTAGCACCTCATGCTTTGTGCAAAACTGAGTTTTTACACATCCTTCTTTAAAGAAAACCCCCTATGAAATGTGGCATGGTAGAAAGCCGTCTATTGATTTCTTCCATGTTTTCGGATGTCCTTGTTTTGTTTTAAATACGAAGGATTCTCTTGACAAGTTTGATCTGAAATCTTATAAGGCTTTCTTCCTAGGCTATAGCACTACTAGCAGGGCATATAGAGTATTCAACATTGAATTGTCTAAAATTGAAGAATCGATTAATGTTAAGTTTGTTGAAACTAACCCTGTTGTTAGCAAGCATGTTGTGGATAATGATGTTGCAGATGACTTAATTCCTATGTTAAAAGATCTCAACATCGATAACAAAGGCAAGCAAGTGATAGAAGAAGAAGAAGAAGAAGAAGAAAAGAAGGATCCTACTCCCCGCTTTGCAAAGAATCATCCCAAGGAACTAATCATCGACAATCCATTCGAGAGAGTGAAGACACGAGATGCATACAACAAAGAACAAGCAGACAATGCCTTCATCTCACAATTAGAGCCAAAGAACATTAAAGAAGCCTTTGGTGATGATGAGTGGATCCTTGCCATGCAAGAAGAGCTGGAGCAATTTGAGAAGAATCGTGTGTGGACTCTAGTGCCAAGACTAAGTGATAGAAAGATTATTGGCACCAAGTGGGTCTACCACAACAAGCTAGATGAGCAAGGCAAAGTGGTAAGAAACAAAGCAAGGTTAGTAGCACAAGGTTACAACCAACAGGAAGGTATTGACTTTGATGAAACTTATGCTCATGTTGCTAGACTTGAATCCATTAGAATGCTACTTGCTTTTTCTAGTCATAAAAATTTCATGCTATATCAAATGGATGTTAAAAGTGTATTTTTGAATGGTACAATCGAGGAGGAAGTATTTTTTACTCAACCTCCGGGCTTTGAAAATGATAAGATACCTAATCATGTTTATTTATTGCAAAAAGCTCTCTATGGACTCAAACAAGCACCTCGATCTTGGTATGAGAAACTAAATAACTTTTTGTTAGATAATGGGTATGTCATGGGCAAAATTGATTCTACCTTGTTTCTAAAACACACTTCTAACAATTTTCTTATTATTCAAATTTATGTTGATGATTTCATTTTTGGCAGAACTGATCTTGATCTTTGTAAGGATTTTAGTTCTCTTATGCAGAGTGAGTTTGAGATGAGAATGATGGGTGAGTTGACCTTCTTCCTTGGCTTTCAAATCAAACAAACCAAAGAAGGAAACTTCATCAACCAAGGCAAGTACACAAATGAACTACTCAAATGCTTTGGGATGGAGAATATGAAGCCAATGGATACACCCATGTCCAACACCGCCAAACTTGATAAAGATGAAGAAGGTGAGAAAGTAGATGAGAAGCTCTATAGAGGTATGATTGGAAGTTTGCTTTATTTAACTGCCTCTAGACCTGATATTATGTTTAGTGTTGGATTGTGTGCTCGCTTTCAATCTAGCCCTAGAAAATCACATCTTATAGCTGTTAAGAGGATTTTGAGGTACCTAGCCAAAACCCAAAATTTTGGACTATGGTATCCTAAATAAAGGGATTTTACTCTTAGAGCATATAGTGATGTGGATTACGCAGGCTGTTTGGTTGATAGAAAGTGCACAAGTGGCACTTGCTTTTTCCTAGGACCATGCTTGGTGTCTTGGTTCTCCAAGAAATAGAGCACTGTGGCATTATCAACTACTAAGGCTGAGTACATTACAGCCGGGAGTTGTTGTGCCTAGGTCCTATGGATGAAGCAAATACTCCAAGACTATAACATATTTTTTTATGCTTCTCCTATCTTTTGTGACAATACTAGTGCAATTAATCTTTCTTACAATCCTATATTGCATAGTAGAGCCAAGCATATAGAGGTTCTCCATCACTTTCTCCGTGATCACATTTCCAAGAAGGATATCTATATCACACATGTGGACACAGAAAATCAATTGGTGGATATCTTTACTAAACCTCTAGCTAGAGATCAATTTAATTTTATTCAATCTAAACTAATTATTGTTGCTTTGGATGATGTTTCTATGTGATCTAGCTAATTGTTTTCAACCTATATGCTTGCTCATGTTATTTCTCATCTTATATGCCTATATATGCTTCAATTTGCCTAAATTGCTTGTTAACATGCTTAGTTTTTGCTTGTTTTGGGTTTTTGTATCGAATTTCTTGGTTTATCTCTAAATAGTACCCAATGATGAGCTAAATGTGCCTAAGTATGTTAATGATACATAATAGTATTGAAAAATGAATTTAATTGGAATATATATGGATAGAAACCAAGAATGTGACTTTTAGGTCAGGTTGACCTTCGGTCGAGTTTCACCAGGAAAAACTCGACCGATCAGGAGCCGAGAGTTGTTCTTCAGAGAACCGTTCAGTCGAGTTTTACACTCTCAGAACTCGACCGATCCGCATGATGAGCCAATATTAAGTCAAGATCGGCTGACTATTTTCCCTCTCAACTTGAAAATAGCCGACTGATTCCTCATCTCTTAGCCCTAAGCTCTCACCCCCAGCCCCAAACCTCCCGCTCCTAGCCCTAGTTCGACCTAGAAAGCTCAACCTAGACCTTCCCGGATGTCTTTGGTGGTTTTTGAATGGCGTTTGAGGTTTGTTTTTGCTTGTTTGCACGTTTTCTATCTCATTTTTGCATCCATGGCTTCCCAAAGAAGAAAACAAGATGCTCCAAGTAATGCACCTGCCTCTTCTTCACAAAATTGCCTGGTTCCCTTTGATAATACCTCCTTTGTATCGATTGAGGTTGTAAATAGGTACAATGACCTTCTTCCTCAAAGCCCTTTTCATTTTTGCGCTTTGATCGATCCTTCTCCTAGGTATCAAGTGATTCTTTCTCAGGTGGCTAGGTTGCTCGTCATCCACCATTTGTCCGCCCTAGCGATCGAATGTGACTGCTTTCACAACTCCATATCAAGCACTAAGGTTGTTCGCGAGTTCTATGCCAACTTGCATTGGAACTACGATTCGCTTATCCCGCCGTCGAATACTCAAGTAATTCTTACATCTATGATTGTCGGTTGTTGTTTCCAAATCTCTGAGGATACTTTAAATATCTTTATTGCCGGAGATGAGGAAAATGACACTTGGCATAAGGATTATGGTGAGTACTTTGATCTTCTTGACCCGGAAGGTTTTTACAATCACTATGAATTGGCGTTACTAGATTTTCATCAGTTTTTGAAGAAACCCGACGTGGCTTACAAGAAGAAGTACACTTTGCCCTCATTCTCTCTTGAACTAAAGAGGCGCATACTGGCTTTAGTGATCAACTATAATGTCCATCCAAAGAAAATTCAAATGGACATTGCAGAGAACACTGCAGTTATTATCTATTGTTTATTGAAAAATATCAGTGTCAAGTGGGCCAGATACATCTTACATCATATGACCTGCTTCAACATTGGTAAGAACACCAAAGGCACCCAACCACCCTACCTGGCTTTGATTTGTGGTCTTTTCAAGTTCGCCACTGACAAATCCTTTTTTTATGACTTCCATTACCCGGTTGCTAGAAAGGGTGTTTGTATTAGTGAAACCACTCTTCAAAAGTCTGTTCCCTATTTTCCTCCACCTCTAGTGCTTCTGCCTCTGCCTCCACTTCAATTGCCCCATCCTCCTCTACCCAAGCTCTACCTCTGTAGCCTCCTCCTAGAACCAGTCGTGCGTCTTTCTGTGTGTCAAATGAAACCCTTTTGGGTTATATGATGCATTAATAGGAGTACAACCAACATGTTAAGGACCACCTGCACCAGGATTTGTGTTCCATCATGTCAGCCATGAAGATTTCCTATGCTCACCCCTATCCCACCTACCAGCCCTATCCTGGTAGTGCTTATGCTTCATATGCATATGATCATTACTATCCTGCTCTAGAGCCTTCCGTTGCTGCTCTGCCACCTTTTGCTACTGGTAGCTCCGCTCCTGCCATCCTCCCATTACCTACTGGCCCCTGGCCACCCTGCTAGCCTCACTGGGTGACTCTGCTTCATCTTTCCCACATGCCAATGAGCTTCATGCTCTTAGTATGTCTTGGCTGAGCAGAATGCCCACTGGCCTGGTCATTCTTTTGAACCTCCGGCTGATGAGGAGATGCTAGACTAGGCTAAGGATGCTGATGTTGATGACGGTGATGATGAGGATGCTTCCGAAGATGGTGACGGTGATGGTCCTGACGATGATGCTGGCACCACTGCTCCACCTTCTGACGGGGACGAGGACTACACACCTGGTGATGATGACGTTGTTGATATATATAACTTATATGTTTAGGTCGTTTCTTCATTTGTAGTCTAGCATGCTTATGATATACATCTTTCTAGACTATTTTGTATCAGAAACATCTTGGCACATTCTTCTGAGCTGTACTATTTCTTGTCTTTAGTTTATCACTTTTGTGCTTGTAGTTGCTCTCATGTGGACATATATCTGAGTTGTAATATCTTTGATGTGCACTATGGTTATTTCCTCTATTTTTATCCTATGCGTTGGTGCCATCTTGAGTTATATTTTGATTATGACTTGGCATGTATGCCATCTTTTATCCTTGTGTGATATATGCTTTTAAATTTTTGCTTATTCCTTTACATATATGGTTGTGTGTGTTTTGGAGAAGACCTGGCTTATGCTCTTCTACCCCCTACCTTTTTGATAATGTCAAAAGGGGGAGAGATATTTCAAGAGACAGCTCAAGTCTTGAAACTCAATCATATTGGTTTTTCTTTGCTATAATATTGCTTTTTGCTAGTGAGATCCTTTCTTGTTCAATTCACTACTTATTATGTGAACTTGCAAAGGACTACATACTACATGTATATTGCTACTGCATTGTGTAGATAGATTAACCATGTAGGTTAATAGAAGTACAGATTGAGGGGGAGCAATTCACATTGTTCATTTCATAAATCTCCCTATTTTGCAAAGCAAAGGTATAATTTCTACATCCTTTTCAATATGTTTGAGGAATGGTTTGTTATTGTCAAAAAGGGGGAGAATGTTGACCTAGAGGTTATACATTGCCTATATTTTGATAATGACTTAACCATTCCATTCATATGTATCTAATATGTGTGTTAAAGATTGATTTTAGGTATTAGGTACATGAAAAGGATCCCGAATCCAAAACCCTAGATTGACTCAAGTTCAAGTCAAAGAGCTACAAGTGTGCTTTTGTGGAAATCTATGTAAATGACCTTAGAACATATTTGTAATCACTTTTAATGATGAATTGACTTGTAATTAAGGTGAGAAAATTGATTGGGACATAAAACACCAATGTTAGATCACTTTAGATGCATATTCACAGATTGACATCAGGTTGTCAATCAGTCGAGTTTCTCCCCAGGACAAACTCGACCGATCCACCTTGATACAATCTCTTAAGATTGCATCGGTCGAGTTGTGTTTACACAGAACTTGACCGATCAAGTGCCTGACCAAAATGACCTTCAGTGATCGGTCGAGTTTCCCCAGGACAAACTCGACCGACCGTTTGAATATCAGTTTTGTCTTTTACTTGATCGGTCGAGTTAACTTTATTGAAACTCAAACGATTGCACTGTACAAAATTTGTAGAAAAAAGTGTTGTGACTGTTGGTGGGTTATTTGATCAAAAATATAGACATTTTCTTAAAGGAAAATGGCTATATTTTGGCCCAAGAGTTCACCTAACTTAAAGCAACACCCTCAGATATATATAGAACACTTGGAGTTCATTCTAAGGCTGCTCATTCATTGCAAACTTAGTCCTAGCATAGCTGAGAGTGTTCTAAGCCTTTGAGCCCCTTTCTCTCTCTACCTTCAAGTCAAATTTGTGAGTATGAGTGAGATAGGTTCCTGTGTAAGAGATCTACTCCCTATATTGTTGTAAATCTCTCCTCCTCCATCTTCCAACCTCAATTCCTATTGAAGTCAAGTTGAAGATCCCTCTCCAAGTGAAGGAGAAGGAGGTGTTGTTCTTCAAGATTGAAGAAGGCAAGCTGCTCCAGGTCTCCAAGTGAAGGAGATAGGTGCTCCAGATCTCCGAGTGAAGGAGAGAAGCAAGGCAACACTCAAGGAAGATAGGTAATCCCTTGAAGGCAGAAGACTTGAAGAAAGGAGTGGGTAAGTCCATGTTGATGGCTGAAGACTCCATGGTTCAAGTGGGTAAGCTCCTTCTATAGGTTGAAGATCTTTGCTTGAGGTACTAAGCCCTTGGATGTGTGGTTGTTGTGTCTTGTAATCTTATTCTGGAATATAAGAGTACCAAGATTGCAAATCATAGAGACTAACCCACTCTAGGTAGTGGACTGACATTGCTCCTAAGTTTAGGACATGGAACCACTCTAAACCACCTGTCCAAGTGCTTGTTTTTCACTATCTCTCATCCTTGCTATGTATGTTAGATTAGGACATCAAATTGCTTCTTATTTAAGCTTTTCAAAATATAATTTGGTGGTCTAATTTATCTTGTGAGAATTTGTGAAGCTATATTCAACCCCCCTTCTAGAGCCCATTGATCCAACAAAAAGGACAAAAAAGATAACAAGGCTTCCCACATAAAAGAGGAAAGCACCATCCAAGTGGATGTGAAAAGAAAACATTTCAATAAATTATAAATAAACAAATGTACTTGTCATGAATCAAAATAAAGTATACTTCAAGGGAATACACATATCAATTACGGCACATGACCCATAAACATTAATGAATAGTCAACATGTGGGTGAGATAGGCATAGTACTAATGAACTATAACAAAACAATGGAGGCTAGCACACATAGCCATAAACCTAGTAGAGTATGGAGACTGACCAAACTCCCAAATATATAATAGTGGGCTCAAAACCAGGGTATGAGACACATAACCTCCATCCCAAAACATAAAAGGCTATCAACCCAAAAACCAAATCATATAAAACCCTGCTACTATTGAATCAACAAGCATGCAATATAGAGGCAAGTACAATTTTAGTCATGGTATTGATCAAATAAGATTTTCCAACTAAAGTGGAACACCAAACCATAAAAATACATCATGAGTAAATTAAGGTTTTAATGTACAATAGAACGATATAGATCAATTTCACCAATTAGCATTCAACTAGAGATAGCAAAAATAATATTACAAATATTAGAGGACATTGTGCAATATTAATTGTGAAATATCAACATAAAATTGCTTTCAATATCATTGTCTCAAAAGGATTTAAATAAATCTTAAAGGAAAGATTTCATGTATATCTGTTAAATTAGGTCAAAAGGGAGAGAGAGAGAGAGTAGAAAAATTCCTCAATATATACTCATAGGGATGCAACATTCCTCAATGATTCATATAACATGTCAAGGTCCAAGCCTTAGATCCATATTATGCCATTTCACCTAATAACACATTACATATATAAATCATTAATTAAGGTGTATGTTATAAACCCTAAAATTTCAAATTTTATACAAATTGTGTTTGGTGATGAAAACTACATCATTGGATAGACCTTATTTTTCTTATTCAAAAGATATATATTCATATATTTCTGACTTACAAATGAATTACCATGATTTCTCTAAGATAAAATAAAACACCAGTAGTGTGGCCCCACACTGTGGTGGACCAATAGCCACCCGCCAAGGTGATATTGACCTGGGTAAATACCAAAAGTAGGGCACCCACCCAATCCATAGTGAAAGGATGATTTTTCCTTGGTGGAAAAACAAATCAAAATGGAAAATTGATGGCTAGAATCTGGAAATCGCAAGTGATCGTCTTCTTCACGGATAAAATGTGAGAACCCCCATGAGAAGATAAATCTATCTAGCTTCACTATGATGAATCAAAACTAAATATTGTGGGAAAACACTAAACATTAGATTCCTTGGTATGCTCATCTAACTCTCGATGAATACAACACTCCAAAAAAGGGGTCATTCGAGTGAATGGGTGTTCAATATGGTCCTCCCGCCACAAACCGTAATGAGAAATGAGAGCAAGGAATGAGGAAAAGAGATGTATTGTGAACACAAATACTTGTTGAAGCTTCAATGTCCTAGCTCAAACTCAAATGATGGTAAATATAGGAGAGGACAACATCAAATCCCTTATATTACTCAACTGATACTACTATCAGTAGAGGATATGGAAGAGGGAAAAGTTCCATATACCTTGAACATGGAAATTTGATGTGCAAAGAGCATCTCAATGTTCTAGAAAATTGTCTTGGTGACATTGCGGTCGTTGTGAGGCTCATATGCGTGCCAACAAACCCCAAGTATCACTGTCGTGCATGTGGAGATCGGAGTAGGTGTGTTGGGACAAGAGAAACATGATTAGAGATGAGAAGCAATTGCTAGGGGTTTGACGAAGGTTGTGGAATGATCTTTTATAGGTGAGACGGTCCCGGGTTGTCGAGGCTCCCAACCACAAAGAGAAATAGGGGATATGAAGACCCTCTTGCCAACTGGGAGACTAGGGATATGAATCCCAATCGAGTTGGGGATCAAACCACTCATCTATGTGTGAGGACCATGGAGGACATGATATCTGAGAGAGAGGAGAAGCAGAGAGAGAATAGGTGAAGATAAGAGGTAGGGGAATGGTGAACTATAGAGTCCTAAACTGCACGGAAACTGGGTAACGAAGATGGGTGAAAATGGAACCCAGATCCAGAGTTCGATCTAGACTAGGAGAGGAAAGTCACATGCCACCCAAACTATAGAGAGAAGTAAAAAAATATCATAATCAATGTGTAACATCAAAATACCAACTCAAATCAAATAACCTAAAGTCCTAACTTAGATAGGAGATGCATATTTAAGTGTTCTCCTTTCTATTTAAATTGGTATAGTTAGGATTATCCAAATTGGTTGAAACTTGACACCTAGACTTGGGCTCAAGAAATCCACTTTAGGATTAGATTTAGATTTTGAGATTATCTTGTATGATTTATGGTACAATTAGGGTTTAAGTCAATTATATCATTATATATTACTATATATTACCATTATCCTTTATATTTAGGATTTAGAGTCCAATTATCCTCATATTACTACAAAACAAGTTTCAAGATATTATCTTGCATGGTTAAAGTTATTTTACTCATTTGTTCATAATTCCACATTAACATAAATAATGGCAGCTAAATCATTTCTATTTACATGAAAAATATAATTCTTATCCCATTACACCTAGTAAGAACCTTATGCACCATCCCAACCAATTATGCATGTTTATACACACCTAACCTTTAATAATCACATTTAGGTCATTAGTTGCGTGTAAATGTACAATGTGACATATATGAGATGTATTTGAGATCAACTCACCTATTAAACCATGCTTTAAATTATTGAACATTTACTGTGTGATTAGAGCACCTAAGGTTACTAGTTCATTATAATTAACACCAAGGATGCATATATTAGGGTTAGATGGTTATAACTCGGGGTTAGGGTCAATGTGATCACTATACATCACATACACCTTATTAGCATGCATGAAGTCTAAGGTTAGTTTCCATACCTCATCACATTTGGGTTTGGATCCTTAGCATGATGAGGATCATATGTATCCACAATTAGGGTATAGATGTGAGTTACTCATATTATGTGCATTAAATGTTCATTAGGATACATACAAGCTTATCAGGGTATAACTCTAACTTGTTTGGTCAATTCTAATGATCCAAAGACTCTAACCTCCTATTCATGAAACTAGAGTTTCTAAAGTCAGGATAACCAAAGCATGGTATGTTACAAGACTATTCCTAAAATGGTTTGACCTAATCAGTCAAACAAACATAGCGGTATAAGGGTGAGTCTAAACGATCCATGTATAGGATCTATCACCTCATCACTAACTCTTCAATATAACTATATGCCAAAGTTTAGTCTCTAAAGGTAGCCTACCTAAACTCGTTGTTCTACTTTAGGTATATCAAATTACTGCCTACTTCACAATCATTGTCACATAAATATACTCTTAAGTCAGATGTCATAGCTTCAAACATAAACATGGGTATCACACTTATAGCTTGGGAAAAGGCAGAAGGTGTCCAATCTAAACACATAAGGATTAACTCACTCAAGATCATCATAAAACTGCCTCATATTCTATAATCTTCTATCATCCTAACATGGGAACCGTACCTAGATTCTATAGTAGAGCACACATCTAGTAAATTTACATATAAGATAAGGATCCTATAAGGAACCTATGGGAGAGGTAAAACCTAAAGGAGATAATATTGGAATAGTCAAATCAACCGATCACATTAGATCTGATACCATACTTGTAAGAAATGGGGCCTGGGAGCCTAAGAGGGGAGCCTCTCACTTACTTGATGTGAAATATATAAAACCATCCAATGCCAAAACTTAGAATATGTTTTCACAAAGGATAGAAGTCTAAATTCAATATGTAATTTATCATTCACCATAAATTGTAGAAGCAAAAGGTAAACATCTAATTATTACAATATTCATGTCTAAGATTGATCTTCACCATGTAGGGTGTATATAAAAGAAAACTAAAATAAGTCACAAAGGGTAAACCAACAACTTCAATCTACCTCCCAAGAAAGGTTAGATAATCCTGGATAAGTCCCAGTCGACTTTGGTCCAGACCTCCTTGCTCTCTACCTAAGGGGTTGGAAGCATACCCACAAGAGAAGAGAAAGTGGATGTTATCATCATAAAAATAACATTATGTGCATATCAATAGTGCTTGATAAATTATATGGGGAAAAGGACATCAAATATAAACCAGGCTTCCCAAATAAAAGAGGAAAGTACCATCCTAGTGGATATCAAAAGAAACATTCCAATAAGATATAAATAAATATATGTATTTGCCATGAATTAAAATCAAGTATACCTCAAGGGCATACAAAGAGAAATTAGGGAACATGACCCATCAACATTAATGAATAACTAGCATGCATGTGAGATAAGCATAGTAGTACTTAACTATAAAAAAACAATGGCACCTAGAGCACATAACACCAAACCTGATATATCATGGAACATGACCAAACTCCTAAATATCTAAAAGTGGGAACAAAACCTGGGTCTGAGGCACATAACCTCCATCCCAAAAATATAAAAGGAACATAACCCAAAAACCAAAGCATATCATAAAACCCTAGTACTACTGAATCAACAAGCATGCAATGTATAGAAAACAAAAATTTTAGTGATGGTATTTATTAAATAAGATTACCAAACTAAAAGTAGAACACCAGACCAAAAATCCATCATGAGTAAATTAGGGCTTCAATGTATAAATAGAACAATATAGATCAATTATACCAATTAGAGTACAACTAGAGATAGCATGAATAAGATTACAAATCTTACATGCCAAAGTGTGATATCAACTAAGAAGTATAAATATGCAACTGATTTCAATATCAAGGTCTCAAAAGGATTTAAAATAAATCTCAAAGGAAAGATTTTTACATATATCTATTGAATTAGGTCAAGAGAGAGAGAGAGTAGAACAATTATTGAGTACAGACATAAAGGGATATAATGTACCATGATGTATATATCAGATCTGGATCCAAACCCGAGATCCAGATTATGCACTTTCACATAATAACACATTAGGTATATAAATCAATAATTTAGGTGTATGTTATAAACCCAAAATTTTTGACTTTTACTACAAGTTGTGTTAGGTGATGAAAACTACATCATTGGATAGATCTTATATATTTGACTATATATATATTTTCATATATTTCCAACTTTAAAATGAATTACTATGATTTTTCTAAGATACTTAAATTACGACTTTATTTAAAACAAAATAAAATGCTAGCAGTGCCGCCCCACACTGAGGTTGACAAATAGTTTCCCACCAATGCAATATTGACCTGGCTAAAGACCAAAAATGGGGCGTCCACCCAAACCATGACAAAAGGACAATTTTTCCCTTGGTAGGAAAACGAACCAAAATGGAAAAGTGGGGGATGGAATCCAAACATCACAAGCAATCATATTCACAGATGAAAGGTGAAGAACCCCCTCGAGAAGACAAAGCTGTCTAGCTTGATTGTGATAAATCAAAACCAAATCTCATGGGCAAACACTAACAAGTATATTCCTCCATATGTTTTCTAACTCTTGACAAATACATCGCTCCAAAAAGGGGTTTTAGGGTGAATAGGAGTCCAATATGGTCTTCCTACCATGAACAACAATGAGTAACAAGAGCAAGGAATCGGGAAAAGAGATGTATCATCCACATCAACACTTGCTGAAGATTTGCCATCCCAGCTCAAACTAAGGTAAATATAGGAGAAGATAACATCAAAACTCCTTGATTTTCTCGAAAGCTACTACTTCCAGTAAAGGATACAAAAGAGGACAAAGTTGCACATACCTTGAACATGGAAATGTGCTAAGAGATTCTCAATGTTCTAGCAAATAATCTCAGTGACATTGTGGTCATTATGAGGCTTAGATGTTTGCCTGCGAGCCCTAGGTAGCACCATCATGTAGGTGGAGTTGGGAGTAGTTGTAAGAGGCCAAGAGAAGCATGATCAGAGTGATGGGGGTTTGGAAAAGGTCTAGAACAATCTTTTATAGGTGCGACGATCCTAGGTGGATGAGACTCCCAACCGCAAAGAGAAACAAGGGATATGAAGACCCTTTTATCAACTGCGAGATTGGGGATATGAATCCCAATTGAGTTGGGGATCAAACCACTCGTTTATGCATGATATCATGGAGGGCATGATGTTTTAGAGAGAGGAGGAGCATAGAGAGAGAATACATGATGAGAAGAGATAGGGAGCAGAACGCTGGACTGTTGAGTCCCAAACCACATGGGAATCGGGCGAGGAAGATGGGTAAAAAAGGAACCTGAATCAAAGTTCTATTTAGACTGAGAGAGAGGAGTATGTGTGACACCCAAACTATTGTGGGAAGTGGAAAAATTCAATAATACACGTGTGACATCAAAATCCCAACAAAAAATATGCTAATGTCCTAACTTAGATAGGAGATGCATATTTAAGTGTTCTCTTTTATAGTTAAATTGGGATAGTTAGGATTATCCAAATAGGTTGGAACTTGACAACTTGACTACCTAGGACTCAAGGAATCTGATTTTGAGATTAGATTTAGATTTTGAGATTATCGTGTACTTGTTTTAGTACAGTTAGAGTTTAAGTCAATTATCTCATTATCTATTATTATATATTACTACTATCTTCCATATTTAAGATTTAGAGTCTAATTATCCTCATATTACTAAAAACTGAGTTTTAAGATATTATCTTGCATGACTAAAGTTATTTTACTCAATTTCTCATTTAAGTCCATTAATGCCACATTAACTTAAATATCTGTACCTAAACAATTTATATTTACCTGAAAGGTCTAATTCTTATCCCATTACACATATTAAGCACCTTAGGTACCATCCCAACTATTTATGCACATTTATACACACTCAACCTTTATTAATCACATTTAGGTCATTAGTTGCATGTAGGTGTACAATGTGACATATATGAGACATATTGAGATCAACTCACTTATTAAGCCATGCTTTATATTATTGGATCATTTTCATGTCTATTAGGCTAACTATGTGATTAGAGCACCTAAGTTTACTCATTCTTTATCATTAACATTGAGTATGCATACATTAGGGTTAGACATTTATAACTCAAGGTTTATTCCAATATGATCACTATACATCACATAAACATTATTATCATGCATAAAGTCTATGGTTAGCTTCAACACCTCCTCACATTTGGGTTTATTGGTCCTTAGCATGATCAAGATCATATGTATCCACAATTGAAGTTAAGATGTGAGTGTAAGGAGTGGGACCCGGAGGAGACCACTCCTTATTTAATTCAATAAAATACTTTGCGTAAAATCCCGTGAATACAAATATGAACAAATAAAAGGGGTGAACTATATTTTCTCAAACAGATAAGTATTGAAACATAGTTTGTGGCAACAGAAATAAAAATGTGACTATCACAGAATTTCATTATTTCTACTTAACATTGAGCCTTATAGGCAGAATCTAAGTTAAGAATCTAATTATCAGATCATATTGTGGTGAGCAACCTTCCCATCTGAGAACTCATTCTGGAACTTGGTCCTGAGAAAAGTCTTTTCTCTAGTGACCCTCGGGTTGTGCTAACTCTGGATGAGTTGAAAAATAACACCCAAGAAAAAGGAAACAAAATGAAGTACATCAGCGTATGTTAAGTATGCATGAAGTAAAGTAATTGGGCATTTAATAAAGAGATGTCAAAAATGAGATATTTGAAAGAAAAGGGTTTTCCAAAAAGATTTAACATGTCTAAAAGGTGAGAAAGTTATTAACAAGATTAACAAAATGTTTCTTGCCATACTCACATCAAAATAATCACAAAGATAAATAGTTGCATGGTGATAAATAAATACTGACTAGCATATACTGAAAAGTAGGGTAGGAACCCATAAGTATTCGATACCAAAGGGCGGGAGGACTAAAACCTCATTGCCAAAATAAATATAGATTTCACAGGGGATTAAAACCCAATGCCTAAAATCATATATGGTAGGGGAATAGAACCCATTGCCTGGCAGGGAATAAAAAATAGTGCCTATAAAAAATTATAAGTGGCAGGCGAATAAAACACAGTGCCTATATGGTGTCACTACTTCTAGTTATGACTAGTCGTCCACACATGAAAATAGGGAAGGCAAGAATGAAGTATAGTATTTTCATGCAAAGGATAAGAATGCCAAGTTTACATCAAATGGGGTTAAAGGACCCAAATCATTGGTAAGATTAGGTTAGAAAACTGTAAATTTTGGTATCAACATTAACAAATTACGAAAATATTAACAAGGAAGATTACTTTTACAATATGATCAGATTGTCCACAATTTAGTCGATGCCTCATATGGGAAAAAGATATTTAGCCATGATATTATGCCCGATTTAAATAGACTAGACGTACATACCTTGATTTGATTATTAAATTATAGATAAATTCCTAACCCTCCAAGTCTAAAGTCAACTCAACCTACATATAGGATTAGGTCCATCAATTAGGGTTTAATAAAATGATATTCAAGTGAAACCCTAGACATCCAAATCCATCGGCAAAACCCTAGTTCGACTCTTGTTATAGACCCATCTTTAAGTTCAAGTTCTTAATGATACCTTGACTCATAATCACAAATTTATTAATCATGATGTTACCTTTAGTTACTATTAATAACACAAGTGAAAGCAAAACCCTAAAAACCTAAATCTTCATCAAAAACCAAGATTGACACATGATTGTATCTTAGAGAGAGGGTCCATGGTTACTGATCATGGAGTTGACTCCAAGATCCTAACTTTATAATTTATAACCTCTGTTTAATTATTAATGTGATATTATAAAGGTTTAAAACCCTAAAAATCCAATCTTTAAAACTTGAGAATCAGTCAATGAAAACTATACCAAAAGGTAGAAAAAAATTCACAGTTCCAAAAAATATTTTTGTGATTTTTTTCAATATTCCAACAATTAGTTATGGATTTTACACGTTTCGACCAATCAGGAAAATGTCGGGTTTTGTGGAGGCAACAGGTGTAGCAGAAACAATACAATTTTCTCCACATACCCTACTAGAAGATCTCATTGATAAAACTGTATTTGGAAAGAGGGTGTGCGGGATATACCATGTTCCGGACAAAGTCCATCAACGTCCCTTCGTGTGATGATGTGTGTTGCTCCTCATGTGCATAGACGGTCCTCATCCATCCTCTGAATGCCAGCAAATCAATATCTGTGCCTCTACTTCATCTACGTGGATGGACTGGAACTCCATGCTGCACTTCATAACATGGCAGGAATGAGTATCCTTCTGGTTGACAATGTGCTAGAGTCGATTGCTCTCCTTCTCTCTCTCTTGGGAATGATGATGGCTAGGGTTCACATACAAGAGCATGTCTAAGTGTATCCCAAAAGTAGGCCATCATGCTCCTATAAATATTAGAGGAAAGGAAGCATGTTTTCCCAAAACCTTTGAAAAAACAAAAGGGTTGTGATTACATTTAGAACAAATGACTCGTGGACTATTAATAGAATATTCTAGAATCAATTAATTAACCAATTAATCATATTAATTGATTAAACAATTCTCATCATTCAACTCTTGTAAATCGCTCGAGATCATCCAGACAACTTAATAAAGGAATCTAATTACTTGGCTTAAAGATTTTAACCAATTAACTTAGATTATATTCCAATATTATTCTAGTAGATTACCTAAACGTTGTAGTAGTCAATTTGATTCGGAACATTTCCAATCACGTCCACAAATATACTCTTATTCCAATCACATCCTATGTGTGTAACCCGGTAGGCTCCAAATTATGTTGACAGTGATATTCATAATGATATTATGATTTCACAAGCAATGATTGGTATCTAGCAAGACTTCATTGCTACCCAAGTAATTGGAGAAGTTGGAGAACAACTTTAACTACACTATGTGATTGGTGTTACAGTGAATGTATAGTTCCTTTGTTTCTGGTATCCAGATTGAACTCAAGGCATGGAATCATCATTCTCTTCAATGTTCAAACCATGTTTCTTGAACCAGAGCAGATTGTCTAAGATATGTGTAAGCTCAATATCATATATTGACTCACATCAGCATGGCCATTCATTTCTCAGTCTCGATGTGACGCCTCGTGCCACACAAAGTGAGGTTACTCAAAACCAAACACAGAATCATAACTAAGCAAGCGGATTACTAGAAAACACAGGAAATAAAACCGATTTCATAAAAACACAAAGGCTAAAAACTTTCACATATAAGTCCTCAACAAGAAACCTATATGACAAACATAGATAAAGGTGCTTACATCACTATTTACAACCTTCATGTCATCAGCATGTTACATGAGATACATGTTTTATATATACATACATGTAAACATGCCATATCTATACAACAAAAGGCACACAAGCCAAAACACCTCGTATCAATGACATTTCTACAAAACACATCAAAAATACCCCCAAGACCTGATTTTACATGGGCGAATCTAGGACTCTAACACAAGAATACTAGCTGCACATCCAACCTTATCAGCTACTGCTCTTACTGCTGCTCTTCCTCAACTGTGCGATCTCCACCTCATCATGCACGACCACCTAAAAGATGTGGAAACCCATAGGGTGAGACCAAACATCCCAATGAGAGATATAGCTCTCTACCAACATTTGTTAAAGCATAGATAAACTGAAGTAGATAGGTAACATAATTACTAACTGAGCAAATTTAGCTAAATGATGTGTATCCAACATGTAAAGTAGGTTAATCAATACTAGGCAGTTATCACTGAGCAGTAGAACAATTAATATTCTAAGAAGAAATATGAAGAACATGTATATTCTCTATCACTAAAACTATACAAAAGCAAGACAAGGCTTCAAACAATGTCATTCACATTTTGTAGATATACTACCGGCTGTATTACATCTTTATTTATTATGTCCTAAGGAGATGAGGTATACCACTCATGCTCCAACTGACCACTGCTAAGTCAAAATCAGTGCCATACAAGGTCAATGGAAGAGCTGGAAGCTACGACCTCCCCAAAAACTCTTGGTCAGCACAAGAGAAACATCGTAGAGACATATCAAGTCTAACTGCAAAATAGCCTAGCCCGCCTTGGTATATAGGCACAATGCTAGTAGAACTGAGATACGACCCGTAGTCCCACTCTTGTCAGGGTATGGCCAACATCCATGTGAAAGTATCATAAGTATATATTGAGTCACATCACTGAGCTACGACCCGTAGCCACAATCCTGTCAAGGTATGACCTACAACGAATCATGTGAATTGCAAGTACTCAATAGTATACGACTCTGAGCTTCCACTAAGGGGAAATCACCATCCAACACTAAGACTGACATTAGAATGGATCTATGGAACATGGCAACTACAAGATTAGGTTCCACTTGATTAATTATGCCAATTAGGTATCTTTTAGCATCAATCAAGTTACAATGTACAAAGCCAAAACAAACCCTATAAGAATAAGAGCATAGAACAACTTCAGAAGATATAAAACGTATAAGGTGTGAACTTGTTATATCATCACATAACACTATAGCACTGCCATTCACAAGGCCATAATCACCACCATACAGCCATACAAGGCTATCACCAATGTCTCATCACTATGGGATATCAATCCTTCAATCACATCTCTAGATGTTATCACCTCAAATCATGCACAAAGCACATGCCAAGTCATCAGACTCAAACACACAATCCCTGCATATACCACATCACATTGTGCCTCAACATTTCTCATAATCACGATCCTATATAATATAGGATTCACCATAGCATTCACATAGCTATGTCATTCAAGTTCATATCACATGCAAGATTAGGGATTTATAAACAAGAGAGAGAAAACATCATTCATGATAACCACTCTGAGAGAGAGATGCAAACATATCACATGGCCCTACAATTAGGGTTTGGGTTTCATGGTATATCCGATTAGGTTTTTGTAGCATAAGCAATCTCCAAACCCTAGGTACACCACATCCCACTTTCTTGGAGAATACTAGGTTAAGCCTCATTACTTAGTTATGATTACATCATTATCTCAACAACACTAAGTATTAAACCATTCATATGTATACATATATCCATCCCACTATGTTGTACATAGATAACAACCATGTGTTATATATATATATATATATATATATATATATATATATATATATATATACACACACACACACACATCGACCATCCATAAAATGATGGTGTCCTGACCAACCATCATACACATGTCTCGACCACCGTCAAGCATGGTGTCTTGACCACCACATAGGTTAAGGTTTTGACCACCCTCAAAACACAGTCTCAACCTCACACACCCACACAAGGTCACGACCATGACAAACCATCACCCTAGTCATGACCGTGATGCACCATCACCTTAGTCGTGACTCGACGTGGTACAACAGGGTGTCCCAACCACAAGAAAGACAAGCATCTTGACTGCGACAACAACACCAAGCAATATCTTATCCAACATGAAACAAGTGTCACAACTATGCACAAAGCAATGTCTCGACCCAACAACAAAACATTGTGTCTCATCAATAACATGAGCAGGTGATGCAGGGATTTTGAGTCACATTTATAGGCTAATTTTATACTTTTTTTGTGTCGTTATTTGTCATTTTGTGACTATAATAGCATGATTCATTTCCTTCAACCTATAATCATTGTATGCATCAAATGTATCTTATTTTATCTTATGATGTATGAATTATCAAATTTCTTGGATTTGATTTGTGTTTTTCTCTTGGTTTCATGTACTTTACATTCTAGGACCCGTCGATGCTATCAACATGGCAACAGTGACCATGCCGGAGAGAAAGCATCCAAGTCGATACCATCGACCACACTGGTCGATAGTATTGAGATGCCAACAAGAGGATTCCAAAAATTGAAGAAAGCGTCGGTACCCTAGGGGGTTGATACCATCGACACCCCATCGATGGTATCGACGTCGTCGAATCAGGGAATTGTTCAGAACGATCACGATCAAACAGCTGTGATCTTTTGGCGGTTGTAAGTCATTCCTATACCTAAGAAAAGATGGCAAAAGCAGATATCACTTCTATCTCGTTGCATGAGTCTCGGAGAAGAGGAGAGAGAAGAATGGAGCCTAGAGCTATGCCTTGGACGTTTCCAGAGCCACAGACAGACGATTTCACCATCGAAAGGCTATAGATCGCGTGTCTCGCACCGAGGATCATCTGGATCTTCTCCGTTTCAGGGGTTACACCATATTTTCATTCGTTTCTCCATGTTTCCCTCTTTCTTCTCCATGTGTAATGTTGAGATGAACATGCAGGGCTAATCCCCATTACCCTTAGGATGGGGAGTAGCCTAGGGAATCGTTGTATGACAATGTTATATTGATTATCATAATTTGTCTCACTTTCCCTTGATATGTTATCGTGTTTCCATTGCAATTTACTATAACATCCCTGACCTGGGTGAAGCCTTAACCCTAGAAGTTTTGCTTAAGTAATTCATTTAGATTCTTGTCTTTATCTTTTGAAAAGTATTTAAGACTAAAGGAGAGCTTATGTTTCAATTTTGGTCCTATTTGAATAATGTTGAAACAATATTTTACCTATTTTGGACTAAAGTGCAATTTACCCAATTTAAGGGGTTACCTTGAAAATGTTACATGATAAATGTTCCTCAAGTGTTATAGCATCATAAGGATGAGAATGATGTTGAGGTATGGCTTCCACAAGCCTAAGTCCCAAGAAGGAGCTTGTTTGAATAATGCTTGTGTATTCAATGCTAGTTTTGGTGTAATTTACAAATTACCCAAAATATAGGGTTGAACATGTAAAATACCACTTCAAGAGTGTCCCTAATGTTTCTTGGTATCATTTAGAGAAAATAAAAAGAAAGGGGCGTCTTGTTTGAACCACATTTGAGGAGAGATAATCTTGATAATAAAATAATCAAGAAATAAGCATAAATGAAACCCTAATTTATTTTGTAGCAAAAATAAATATATTAATTGAAGTGCCCATCAACTAAAAAGGCTGTGGTTGAAATCCTATAGTGAGAGGACATCCAAATGCCTTGAGTGGCACCGAAATATCTTAAGTAGGTGAAGAAATCCACTCACATTTGTTAATTAAAAAGTAATGCCCACTAAAAATGGATAATAGTATTATAATGATTAAGGTGCTTAAGTGGTTGATTTTAATCCAAGGATAAATGAAAGGAAATTGAGAGCAAGGAAGATGGCTTCGAAGGCAAGGAAGGGAGGGGGCATGTGGCAAGAAAGTGGATGAATTTCCTTCTACTTTCTCTCTCCTAGAAAATCAATTATATGTACTCGATTTTCTCCTTACTTGAAA
>OY856409.1:1965874858-1965877358 GCA_963693085.1 Alisma plantago-aquatica | reverse complement strand
ATAAACTGAGAAACTATTACATTTAAGTCCTCATTCTGCAAGAAAACGGGTTATATAAACATATACAAATCTTGATATGTGTTCACAGCTTAGAGGAACAGCTGTCTGACCAACACATGAGTTCATCACCTATTTATATGTACATAAAGGCCCACATCCGGCCAGCAGCAGGATATACAAAGGATCAACATTTATACATCGTGAAACAACATCAAAACGCTTCCCAAGGACCTGAGAGTACATGGATGACTCTGAGACTCTACTACAAAACATCCGAAACAACAACATATCCATCTCTTGCCTTCTACTGCTCGTCTTGCTGCTCGGCCGCAACTCCACGACCACCACCACGTCTAGCTCAAACACCTAAAAAGGGTGTAAACCAGTGGGGTGAGACACACTGTCCCAGCGAGAAACATAACTCCCCGCCGAAACTACAAAACCTCAGAAAGATAAAGCAACAACAACAGATAACTGATCAGAAGTATAACGAGAGCAGTTATAAAGTAAGGCTATTCATATCGTCAAGTTTACCAGATGTACGGAGGGCATATATCCAAGTATTTCTTTATGGAACATGATTAACAAGATAAGATTTATAAGGTCTTACCGCATGTGAGGAACATATAAGCAATCTGCAAGATATAACAGGATTAACTATACAAGCAAGGCCTCAACCAATGTTTCGTGTTTGTCTTTAAGCAGTAAATACTAAGCGGCTGGATTACGTATTATGCCCTGAGGAAGTGAGTTGTACCGCTCAAATCCAACCTTCGGTTGCGAAACCCAAAGCCGGTGCCATACAAGGTCAATGGAAGAGCCAGACTCTACGACCTCCCCCTCGTGGTCAGTGCACGAGAACCAAAGTAGGACCGCAATCTCGTGCTTAAGTAGCCTCAGCCACAGGGTCAGCTCCATAGGCTACCCTTTCTCTATCCCCCTTGGTATAGGTCACGACACTAGTATATATGAGCCACATGCCTGTTCACCGTGCTCTGAGCCATGAACGAATCCATGCTCCCATATCACACACACATCATGAGCCATGGGCATGTTCACCATGCTCTTCCGAGTCTGCAACCACAGCTGCACTCGATTCCCTCTCTATTTTAGGCTAGGAGAAACCTTGCATATTCAATAATATGTGCTCCGGGTAAATCTGCAGGAGAACCCGTTTCATCATCACCAGCTCCTGACGATGATGGATCTATGGCCAGGGAAACTACATGATATATTCCACTGTGATTAATTAGTATCTTTTATATGGATTGCAAGATTCAACCAAGTTGTATAACATGCAAACTATAATAAGAATAAACAACATAAAACTCAATGTTATGCTTTTATTGTAATCACATCATCATGATCCATCACAAGGATCCAACAATACATGTTATCACTTGGCCTCTTGCCAAACATCTAGATCCATCTCAAGGATCATCACATTGTCATGGGATCTCAATCCCTCATCATATGCTGCCACTGCCTCTCAAGGCATTCTCATCAACTCAGGCACTCTAGCCAAACTCAAGTCATCAGACCAAAACACATCATATATATACCTCATAGCCTTTTACTTGGCTATGCATCACCTGCATGGTTAGTATACACAATAATCATAGGCTTAACAGAAAGACCATGCTATCAATATAAGGTGACATTAATGATTAGATGCTTTATCAATCATGCCTCAACTTGTGATCATGAGCATAGGTTACATCATTAAGCAAGGAATTCTACATGCTTATCAATTGCTCAGCATTATTCATAATATCAAGATGATCACGTACATAGGTAAAGTCATGTATATTACATAAATGAGTTGTACCATAATGATTACCATTAAGTATATCAAAGGCCACCATCATAACGAAACGTGATACATGCACAAGGTTTAGCATAGATGTGGTCTACTATATCGTGCACATCCAGGTTTACTATCAAAGCCAAACGTGATGCAAGATCAGCATGTCAGTTTCTATAAGGGACGGAACCCTCACTAAAAGCATCCACTACTCTCACTAGAGGTGGTATCGGGCAACCAAGAACTAGACCATCCCATGCACTCAAGTGTAACGTGCAACGCCTGCCATGCACATCTGTGTCAAGCAAAGTTGCGTCGTGCATCAGGGATAACGGCCACAGGGCCTGCCGTGTAGTCAGATGTATCGGGCGACAGGGTGTCGCACAACGCTTGTCAGATGTAGGGTTGTCGGCCGACACACGCATGACTAGTGTGATGCTCGTCACCACAACCAACTAGCAACGCCTCCATAACGTCAGGGCGTAAAAAGGGGATAAGGGTATCGGGAAGAACATGCAGCATAGAGTGACGCCCGTCACTCACAGGTTCAAGGACCAAGGTGTATCGTCCAACACAAACATAACATATCGTCCAAGGTCAGACTAAGGAAAAGATATCGGGCAAGATGCACCCCGACAGGGTTACCACCAAACTCAAGCTCAAGGGTGTCAAAACCCTAAAGGATCAAGAGAATGG